>CM031242.1:498488853-498766526 GCA_018340775.1 Taxus wallichiana var. yunnanensis | reverse complement strand
AATTAAAAATTTAAGTTTAAGATAATTCAAAAGATGAAAACCAATCTAGTATACATTAGGGAGAATCAAGTTTAATTATACCATTTTAATTGTGGTTTAAAATGTGGTTAAATTAAATTTTGAAAATAAAATTCAAGAGGAGAGAAGGAAATTAAAATTATTAATTTTAATTAGACCATTGAGATTTATTTATTAAAAAAAAACATATAAAGATGGAAGATAAGATAGATCACTGGGGAGATTGAGAACGACCGACTTCCAGGAGTTACTTGAAACAACCATTATCCCTATCTGATATTGTACAGAGTGGTGCATGATTTCAATTACTTCACAAAGATGTATTTTAACATAATGATCTCTTAGAGGCTAAAACCAGAGTGGGCACAACCTACTACCACCATAAGAAAACCGCATAGTTAAGAGGCAAGAACTTACTAATCCGAGCACCGAAAGTAATTTCTTTCCAAATTAAGATAAGGATTATAATTAAATTATGTCATAATGATGTCTCAAACAAAAAATTATTATATAATAAATACACATATCATGTTGACATAAAATTAATCAAAGAGTATTTAATCTTAATATGATTCAAGACAATTACTTTCCAATCTCAAACTAAATTCCTTCATCATTAGTACGTAAATAAAAACAAGCTCTCAACCCGATATTTTAATCATTTCATCATGAATTAAACATTTTCATTTTAATTATGCGCAAAAATGACATATCTCATCAACTATATAATTTTATACCATTTACTTAACAAACAACTTCTAGACATATAAATGAGCTTTACGCTTCAATTATGATTCGATGCCAATGATCACTATAACAACCATTCAAGTTCAATGCAACTCAAGAGTAGAAAAGTGAAGAATAATTTATTAGATCGACAGAGTGAATGATTCTTAAAATAGAATATCCATCATGATGTTCGTGAAGGTTTAATGTTCAACCAACCAATGGGTTGTTTACCACTTTTTTCAAGTGTTCTATCATTAGTCAGTCGACCATTCAACCTTATGTACACGTGTGATCTTTAGGATAAGCACAATCTAAGCGATACACCATACAATCAAACCCTTCCTCCCTTAAATTTTTAACAAAATACATTGATATCCATTCATTAGTCTTCTAAAGTTCGTGAATGGGGCTACAGGGGGCCGCACACAACATATACTATCTGATCAGATTAAACACAAGCTTAAAAAATATTAAATAAATGTTTAACAAGCCCAACATCAAATCTATATTTAGAATAACATATCCTTTATCTAAGGTAGTCATGATTAAACTATCACTTAATTTTAATTAATATTACAATAATTAACCCTTCCGATGAGTAAAATTGTTCCTTTATGTAGGAAATTTAAGATGATCGCTTTATCATATTAAATAAATTCGGGTGCATGTAGCTTAAAACTCATCAGCTGATAAAACCAAAAATGGCCTTCTCCTAAATTTTATATCAATTAGGTATTAAGATAGCTCATGTCCTCCTCATCAATGAGAGAAAAAAATTTATATGCTTGATCTAATATGGTTTCCAAAATTTATTCATGTTAATGTAACTAATATTAAAGATTTCCCAACATTTATAGCCATCTACCACCACAAATCATATATTTGCATTAGGTTTGGACCTTTAACTTGGTATTTACAAGATAACACTGTATTAGATAAGAAGGTACATATTTCCCTCTCCATCTAATATTTTTTCAATTAAATTTATAAATTTTGAAAACAAATACATAAAGTTTGTAAAACTAATACATAATTGAAGACATAAATTATCAATGAATGCAAGAGCTTGCCTTCTTATCACAAAGTG
Source organism: Taxus wallichiana var. yunnanensis (assembly GCA_018340775.1). Classification (NCBI taxonomy): domain Eukaryota; kingdom Viridiplantae; phylum Streptophyta; class Pinopsida; order Cupressales; family Taxaceae; genus Taxus; species Taxus wallichiana. The sequence continues at coordinate 498,764,692 of CM031242.1, read as the reverse complement.
TCTTTCAATGCTCATGCCTCTAAGATATTTATCCACATCATTAGTGAGTCATCTCACTTAGGTGAGATCGTAGGTCCATGTGTCATTTAGGGTCATTATGAGATTCCTGTACGTGTGTGTTATTTTCGCATTAGTGGCCAAGTGAGATCGTAGGGTCGCATACGCACAAGGCCACTGTGCATCATATATGCATCATCGGGAGTTACACTTCTATTCTCGGGAATGTAACTCCCCTCTCTACTCGAAGTTGTCATGATTGCAGACCGGGGTTACTCAACACCTCCTATATGTACACCCCATTTGATCTATGAGATAGAGGAGAGTTTTATGGCTTAACCAGTTCTTCCCATGTTTCAAATCTTTGCATGCACATTCGGGCCGATGCTCACTCCTCCCGAGATCTCTTCACGCGCCGCTTCACACGCCCACTGATGTGCACGCCATCCCTCGTGATCCTCGCTTTGGGTTTTAAACCTCTTTCATGGTATCGAGCGGATCTTGTGGATCCGCACTCATCGCATTTTTGCGTGTGTTTTCCGAGCTTCCGCAAAGTGATATATAGATCTCTTTCATGCATGTGTCGTAATGGATATTCCAACTTGTGCTTTTCATTGATTTTGGTGTTTTATACTCCGCTTTGGGTTTGATCGTGTTTTGGGTTTCTTTGGTCTGTGTTTAAGTTTCGGTGTTTTCGAGTTTGGTGTCTTCTGCTCTGCATTATTCCTTGCTTCAGCATATGCTCGTATTTGCATTCTCTACATCAAGTTATGCTATGGAATCTTCTTGAGGTTCATTTTTTCAAGCTCCTCGCCTTTGTCCAGTAACTCCTGTTTGGTTTTGGTCTTTTCTGCCTTCACTCCATCCTTCAGGCATTTTGTCAAGTTCACCATCGACATTGCTTCTCTCTTTTCGCTTTCATGCACTCGAGCTTTCGATTCACCTTCCTTGTTCTCACGTTGGTTAGAAAGCTCCTTCATTTTCTCATGAATGTCCTGGATGGATCTCAGATCATTTTAACACCAACAAACTGCCAAACTACGCATTTTTTTTTGCTTTGGAAAAACATTTTTGCACTCGCTTCTAGGTCATCGGGTCCTCGCTCCAAACTCCACCTGCACACATCTCAGGCATCTGCACGTAGCTCCTTCCAACCTGGCACTCCCTACGCATCTCCAACCGCTTCCTCCAACAAGAATTTAACACACATTTCAACACCGCAATTACCATGCTTGGCATTTTTGGGCAATTTTTGGTGCTGGGTCTTCAAACAACTCCTCCAGCTTGTGTGCACTGCAACACCTACTCCCAAAGACCTCCATCGACTCTTTAACACATCTCCAAAGAACTCCGCAACGTCATATTCAACCATTACCTCACCTTTGCTTGAAACGTTTTTTGGGCGTTTTTTGGCATTTTTGGGCATTTTGGCATTTTGGGTCTTCAAACGGCTCCTCCCACTTGTGCACCTCGCCACTCACTCTTCCCTCCACTTCTCCCAGTGTCTACAACACCCCAACAAGCCTCAGCACCAAAGCATACACTCTTTTTTGGTGGTTTTCCTCCAAATGCCCAACACGTGGACCTCCAACTCGGCATTCATGGCCATCACTCTTCCAACATGGGCCTCACCACTTCCAAACGTGGGCCTCCTTTTTTTAATGTTTTAAGGTGGTTAAATAAAAAACATTTCATTTCTTGGCATGTATTAATTTATAAGGCTGTTTTTGGCTTGTAATTTAATCCCCTCCTACGAGTGTCGAAGATGGAGGGCGAGGTCCGGGGTTGGTAGGAGGCTAATCCCCCCTCGCAGTCAAAACAAACTCTACCTAAAATTTCATGCCATTTCCAACGAGTACCCACACGATACCCTTTGCACCCATTTCGTGCACTTTTTTAATGCATTTGTAACATCTAGTGTATTTTTCCATCAAATATGGGAATCGCTTTTAATGCTATAACTTTTGACTCACGCATTTTTCGAGCACTTCTTTAGTCAAAGTCGCATGATTTTTCACACATTACGTGATGGAATTATTATTTTTGTAAACACACTACTTTTATAAAGTGCCACATTCTGGGGGGGTTGATTGTACTCTTGGGTTTTCACACGCAGACGCATTATCGGCCGAGTCCGACGTCTTGCTTTTGCACACTTGCATCTTGCATTTTTTCATCATGGAGAGTGCTCTTTCCAGACTTGAGCATCATAGATCACCTTACACCTCCGCCACTTCTCACCGGAGAGGGAACTATTCACTCGGGCATGCTTCCATGGAACGTTACTTCACCCACGAGGGTCTTTTACCCTTCTATTGCTTGGGCCAGCCTCGCACCCACCGATCATCGTCATCTAGAGGACTTCTCGACACTTCGTGACCATGTCTTTGGTCACATGATGATGCATGTCTCTCTTCTCTCTCGGTTTCACGTGGCAGACTCGATCCACCTCACCGTGTCCTGAGCATTCTTCAGTCCTCTATGGAGACCCTTCACATACTACGCCACCATTGTTGCTGATTGCTTGATTCAATTGTTCTCTCCATTTCTTCATGTGATGATAGTTCCACCGACATATAGACTCGCTTGGTTCTACTTCTGATGACGAGGATCAGGCACCACCCTTCGATGTCGAGAGTACTACAGAGGACTCTTCTCCTTTCTCTCACTATTCCAGAGAGTGTTGACACTTCCCACATCTCATCGATATCGAGTAGCCTCCTACTCTAGCCTCACACCATCATTACACCCGCCTCCTTTCCACTTCCAAAGGTGCGAGGCCCATTTCACTCCTCTACCTTCCTTCTGATGACTCATACCTATCCGACATCGCTCTTCTGCTTTGCTGAGCCCCCATCGGGATGAGTATCTCCCTCGACCTTAGTCATCTTTTCACAGAGTCTACTTGTGATGCACTACAGTCCCTCATCCATCTACAGTGTTTCGAGGAGTTCATCATCTCTTTTGTTGGGAGTGCCCTTCCGGAATCATGTCACTTCCACATTTCCGAGACCTTCATTGATCCACCCTCACCAGGATCCCTTTTCTCATTGTGGAGGATGTTTTGTTCCTTCACACATCACTGACATCCTTTCTACATGTGTTCACTCTTCACTTCGACAAGTTCTACGCACGTGGCATTACCTTCTGCCTTCCTCGCACTCACTCGCTAGACCTATGTCACACTTCAAACATCGTGCACCGCACTCGAGTTCTTCATGTCATTGCCTTCGTTTCCTTTGTGGAGTGGGTGACTTCCAAGACGTCATTTCTGTCCTTCCTAAGGGTAGCACATAGTTCATATGGGTGGGCTTCTTCACCCAGAGGCAGAGGATCTCATCATCGACATTCTTCTCGGAGACTTCCTAGAGCCGCAGAGTTCGATCCATCCATGGCATCTTCTCGCATTCCTCTCATCTCCTCTCTTCTTCTTCTTCTTCTTCTTCTTTCCGAGAGATTTCCTCTTTTCAGTACATGGGTACCTTTTCGTGCCTGCCTATGGCCGGGACCCATATTTGGCATCTTTCTTAGATTAGAGAGTGTTTTGTTCTCTTCAGGTGGATGTTTTTCCACTCGGGTTTTCCTTCACTACTTGGGACTTCTTTTTTTATATGGGTACCTCATCAAAGCTTTGTGCCGGGACCCATTTCTCATTTCGACTTCCACCTCATCCTAAGTTACGATGAAGGGGGTGTTGTGTGTGTTATTTTCCACATCATTAGGTGAGTCATCTCACTTAGGTGAGATCATAGGTCCATGTGTCATTTAGGGGTCACATGAGATTCCTTACGCGTTAAGGCAAACAAGGTCAGCATATGCATCATATGTGTCATCGGGAGTTACACTTCTATTCTGGGAATGTAACTCCCCTCTCTACTCGAGTTGTCATGATTGCAAAGACTGGGGTTACTCAACACCTCCTATATGTACACCCATTTGATCTATGAGATAGAGGAGAGTTTTATGGCTTAACTGTGGTTCTACCCGCTTGCAAATCTTTGCATGCACATTCGGGTCGATGCTCACTCCTCCCGAATACTAAAAGAAATGTAAAGATAAAAATTTGAGCTCCTATTACAAATAAGAGTAACACACTTTCTATCAAATAGGTATAAAACCATAACTTCTATAGACATAAATTTGGTAAATTATCCTTTACAATGACAAGTTTGGATTTTCTCCTTATACTATGAATAATCACTCACATCCAAAGCCTAATCTGACACATCTTTCTCACCCCACAACTTTTTTCAACTCTACACATTTCTTCATCTCTCACTCACTTATAATTATCCAAATTATTACTTTACTCCTGACATACTTTCCTCCTGAACCTTGCTTATGACATTAAATACTTGTCAAGACACCATATAAAATAATACAAGGTCATATTATATTGATCCTCCACTATATAATGACTCTTTTCTTAATTTGAAAATCATTTATGGGTATTTTTATTATCTTATAATTCATCCTTAATGTGATACTAACCTAAAAGCCTATATAAGAAATCCTAATTCATCATTCAACTCACTTATAATTCTCAAGAGAAACTATTACAAATTACACTCTAAAATCACCCAAAGATCTCCTAAATCTAACTAAAGTAGAAACATGTCTATTAGATAAGCCCACCACACAATTCTAAAGCACTTTAAAATAGGTTCAAGATTCTAGATTCTTCTATTACCAAGCCTTCAAAGGTCCTAAACCCATGTTTTAAAAAAAAAAAGAGCAAGCCACATGAAGTATTGCAAAAGGTATTAATGGACAAAGAAAATCACTTATTACTCAAGCACATCACACTATATCACTACCATATAGGTTACATCTATGTTCTATCTATAGTCATGATGACTTATTCTTTGTGTCAAGAGACACAAGGGAAACATATGGGGTTGGGCTTAGATTTACATGCATTGTCAGCAACTACATGGATTTAATTACCACTTGTGAGGGGATGAAGTACAACATCTAGATTGGTTTATTAGGTTGGACATTAGGTTCATTCCAAATTCACCCACACATAAATTTATTGTTTTGTTATCTAAGATGTCCATGAAGTCCTATTGCATGTATTCTAGTGTTTCATTCATTACAAGTCATTATCAAATAGTTTTGGACCCTAATGATGGAAAAACATATCATTTCTAGAAAACCAAAAGTTACATAACCCTTATCATATACTAGCCTCAATACCATACAACTTAGGACCATACTACACCTTAATAAGAGATGTACAATTTTGTATAAGAGTATTTCTCACCATACTTCAAGGAACAAACCACTTTCAAGTTTTTACTAGTATTTTCAGCTATTCTACTCATCCTAATTACATTTGTACCTTTTTTTATATTCTAATTACTCATCCATATTTATATTTTCTAAGAAATCATCTAATCATTATCATCAGCCTATTGTATTAATATCTATATTTTTAGTTGTTTGGTTAATTCTGGATTAAATAATTTAAAATGTTCTTCCTGTAACATTCTTACACCTATATATATGATAGGAATGAACTCTTATCAAACCTTTTCTTATTTTAATTAAGGTGTAAAAATTTAGTGAACTTGGTCTTTGATCAAACCTCAAGTGTCCCTAGGGATTATCCTTCTTTATTTGGTGAATGATCCTCTTAACGACTTCCTTGGATTTATTTTATTCATGTGTATTATCATGAATCACCCTAAAATATTTTATGATATTAGCCAATGTTAAGATTACGGGTTCACTCCCTCAACATGATATGGGATACTATCCCTACGATTAGGTCCATACTCATACTTGAATTGAGATAAAGGACACTTATGTTGATCATAATTTCCTCATGGCCTGAGCCTGTCAAGTTGAATGGATCCTTCTTACATCGACATACAATTTGAAATCATTCCTTTTTGAGTACTACAAAGTTCCTAAGCCACTTCATACCCTCTCAGTGTTCTTACTGGGACCCGAGGTCAATGTCGTTACTATAAATTACAATAAACAACCAGTGGGGAAATCCACTTTTACCTCCACTACATACAACTCCCTATTATTAATCCTAACACCCTCCTAAAGGGTATGTTATATTAGAACAATTAGGTGATGATCCCGCTAAGATATATCTTTGGAACTATTCAAGAAAGAACATGTCTGTAAGTGATATCCCTAACATGAAGTTTTATTCCATTATTATGCATATTAATTCTCAACCTACTACCTTTACATCTATTATGGACACATTAAAAACCATGGATGAGGCAATTAATTTTAGGTGGTGACCACTAAGATCCCTCCTAAACATGGTTTTCATCTATGCCAACAATTTATTATTATGGTAATGCATTCAAGGTTTTATCATCAAGCATGTTTTTATTGATAATGGGTTTGGTTTCTAATTTTTTTTTAATTAGAGTCAGAGGGATAGGAAAATATCATCTCAAAAAATAAATTTAATCAAATGATTCACACTATGGTGTTTTCATGCCATATTTAAACAACATGCCATAAATTTATTTTGACAAGCAATCGACTCCTATTTGTATCACAAAGGAATGCACCCTTTGGGGAGTGGTGTGATAATGTCACCCTTCCAACTGACAAAATGGAAACACTCCTAGGTTGTGGGTGACTATGTTGGAGTGAGTCTCTGAGAGGGTTGGTTCCCTAGTGTAACACCTAAGACTAATTCTACTCCTAAAACTACTCTACTTTACTTGAATCAACAAGGAAAAGGAGAAGGAATTAAGGGAAAAACTAAAAAGATGGTGATACACCAAAAATTTTGAGGATCTCATACTTTTTTTGAACCACACAGATGGACCACAAGAACCACACACACCATACACAACCTCACAATGGATATGTCAATGAAAATTGTTTCAAATAAGGGTTTGAAGCTATGAAATAATAAAGAAGGGAAACAAATGGCTTTAGAAGGAAATTTGGTGAAGCTCCACAACAAGATCCTACACAAAATTTGGTTAAACACAATCTATGACCTAAAAATTAACATATAACTGCATAAAGGCATGGAAATTAAACTACAAATTAGGATAAAACAATATCACGAGATAAAATCAACTTAAAGACACAATATTACACAATAAACATGTTGTAAGAAGGTAAAAACAACTCCTTTATTGATCCAAGAGGTGAAACCAAGTACAAAGAATCACTCATGACCCTTTCTCTTCCACTCATAACTCTAAATTACTCTAGAATGAATAAAAAGTGTAAAGATATCCTCTTTTACAATGAATTCCATGGAGTTTTATAGAAAATGAGAGAGAAAAGAAGGGAAAAAGCATACATGTAAGTTTTAGTCAAAAATAGAAAAAATCATGAGAGATTTACATGTTAAAGATGTTCATGCTTTTTTTAACATTATGAGTGATTAATCTTTCTTACATGAAAACAAAGTATCCTTTGTATGTTCAAAAAATAAATTAGGGTGAAGAAAACAACAAAAATAAACATGAGATTTTTTTCTTGGATGTGCATACTTTTTGTAGATGTGTCAAAACTAGATTACAAAGAATGTGAATGAGGAAAGGAACATTCCTTATGGGCCTTAAACAACTTTATTTATCTGATCCTTTTATTTTGATTGTGTATGACTCGAGGAACAAAAAATGAGGGAATAGTTCTTATGTTCCTCATTCACATGACTAACTAACTAGCTTTATCTCTTTTCCTCTCTTAGTCAAGACATACATTCAAAGTTTCAAGGCACCAAGAGAGCTTGTGAATTGTTCTCACATTTCTACTAAGGCCGACTTAACAATTTACCCATTCGTTGATTGTCTTCAACATTTTTGGGTGAAGCAGTAAGTGAGAATGATAGAACATTCTAGGTTCACTTCAATCAGGAAATGTTCCATATGTGCCACATAATTACCAAATTTTTCCAATTGAGTTATCTGGGAAGATGGGGAACCAAATTGAATTTTCCTTGAAAGGTTCCAAAATGAATACTAAATTATATGATCTTTCCCCTCTTCCCTTTATCAACATTTTTTATTGAGAAATGAATTCCATAACATGAGAACATTTATCTAACATATTTGATAACCTAATTGTTACCAATCTTTCCTAGGTGGAAAAGCAGAAAAAGGAAGAGATTTGGGAAACTAAGAACTTACAATAATTCCTCTTAATCCTCCAAAGGATGATTTTACCTAATTTCCCAAAAATGACTAACTCCTTTACAATAGCAAAAAGAGGATGATTCCTAACAGGAAACTCTCCAAAAAACAAATATTTTCTAAAACACCAGACTTTCCAAAACCTATAAAATTTTAAATTTCAATCGATGAAAACACCATGACTTATCAAAACACCAAAAATATCCTACTGGGGCTGATTTTGGATAATAATTTGGTGACCTCCAAGGGACATCTTGCTAGATGTAAGATATTATTTCCTTGAAGTATCAATTGGGCATGGAGTCATATCAACCTATCAAAGTTCACACTACTACTCGCAACCTCTTGAAAACCATGTAAACACTAAAAATACCTTCCCAAAAAACAAAAAATTGTGTTAGAGCACTTATTAGAAAAAACACACCAGAAAAGTGCACAAGGCACACAAAGAAAGGAAACTAAGACAACAATGTGTACAAAGCACTTGAGGAAAACAAAATAACAACCTACTATGTACAAGGGTGAAACATGACCTCAATAACAGAGTTTGAGGTATATCCCATTAACTGGGATGGGTAGCTCATCACCATTCAACTTAGAGAGACTAAAAATCATTGTGTTGTTTGCAACCTATAATCAGATATGGTCCACTTTAAAGGAGTCAAACTTAGTGTGTCTTCAAGATTGGTTCTTTCTTCATCCCACTTGAGCACTATATCTCCTCTCTCTAAATGTTCTTACAATTATTTCTTGTCAAATATCTCTTCACTTGAGCTTGATGAAGCTCCATGGTATCCATTGCATTGTTTCTAACTTCTTCTAATTCCATTAACTCTACAAATTTGATTGACATTGAATCCTCCTCCATCATTTCCATCTATTTTATGAGATCTAGAGCTGGTAATTCATAAGAAATAGGAAACCTTACTTCTCACCATAAACAAGCATGAAAGGAGAGTTTCTAATAATTATTTTAGGATTAATCCTATCATCCCATAAGGCTGATTTCAGTTTTGTGTGCCATGATATCTGATTCTCCTCCATAGTTATTTTGATAATTCTGAGAAGGTTTTGTTAGTTGATTCTGCTAAGCCATTCCCTTGAGGATAATAATTGGAAGATGTTGATAAATGAATTCCAAGCTTGACTTCCCATGTATTGATTCTTGTGCCAAGGAAAGCTAATGCATTTTCTAAGATAATTGTAGCAAGGACACCAAACCTTGTGACAAGACTTTCATAAAATCCAACACTAAAGTTTCATTTACTTCTTTCAAATTCTTCTATCCATCTTATGAAATAATCCATATCTATGAGAATTCATTTAATCATGAAATAAACCCCATAGAAGGTTGAGAGGAATCATGCCTTTTAGAATCCAAGCCCATTGCATGAAGTAGAAATAAATTTATCCAATAATAATGAGGAGGAGATTAATCTTCTTACTATTTAGTAACTTTTAAATCCTTTCTCAAAATCAAATCTAGCTCTTTTATCATTTAAATCTTGGATGAGAAACCATTAAATGAACTTTGTTATTAGAAACCAAATGTCTAATTTTTTTGAGACTTCTAATGACTAAAAGGACTATTTTTTTCAACAAAAGAATACCTTACCTCATAATATTCTAATCCTTGACTAAAAAAAGTAATTGGCTGCTCCAAATTTTCATCATTTTGTTGTACCAACATGGTTGAGATTGTGTCAATTGCTCCAAAAGCATATAAAATGAAATCTTTGCTAAAATCAAGATTAGTAAGTGTTGGAGCTTGTGAAATAACATGTTTGATTGCTTCAAAATTCTTCCCCTCTCTTTTTTCCAACTAAAAACCATGTTTTCCTTAGCATTAAAGTTAGTGGCTTCACTAAATTTGTAAAATCTGGAATGAATCTTCTAAAAAATTAATTCTACCCAGAAAACTTTATAATGCCTTCTTATGATTTGGAAAATAATGAAAAAATTACACTTACCCTTTCTAGATCAATGGCAAGACCTTTCTTAGAAATAACATGACCCAAAAATTTACCTTCATGGACTAAAAAATACACTTTTTTGGATTCGAGATATGCATATACTACTACACCTTTACAAAAACATGTGTCTGAGATGAACTAGATGATCTACAACATGCTTGGAAAATACATTTATGTCATCCAAATAGACAAGAACACAATTATTAATCAATCCTTGAAATGCCAAGTCCATTACATGTTGAAACATGGCTCCTACGCATTTGATAGTCCAAATGGAATTTTCTTATATGCATATGTGCCCCATTTTGTGGTAAATGTAGTTTTGAATTGGTTTTATTCTTGCACCATAATCTGATTATACCCAAAATAACCATCCAAGAGTGAAAAATGTTCTGAGCCACTTACCATTTGTAAAATTTTCCATTGATGGTAACAGATAATGATCTTTTAAAGATTCCCTTGTTCAAATCTCTAAAATCCACACACAAGCATATTTCTCCATTTTTCTTTCTCATGGGAACCAAATTGGCAACCCATGATGAATGCTTCATAGGGAAAATGATGTTAGCTTTGATCAATTTATCCAACTCTTGTTTCATGAGAGGTTCAACCTTAGGATTGATGGGTCTTTGCTTTTTCTAATTGGTTTTACATTTAAATCCAACTCTATTGTGTGTTGAGCTAAATATGGATTGAAAACCTTTAAATCACCATATATCCATGCAAAAACATCATCAAATTCCTAAGAAAGTTGAACAAAAGAAATTTTTTCATCTTGATTACATACCTTTCCCAACTTGAGTGTTTTTCATTTCAATGTTGATTTTCTCATAATCTTCTTTTTGATCAACATGTTAGATTTCTCACCTCTGACTTGATCATCTATATTAAATATAGACTCAAGAGTGACTAATCCCTAAGGTATTTTGTTAGATCTCAATGAATAATATGATTTTCATATTTTATTGTAATTTTTCCTAATTTTTTATTGAAAACTCAGCTTCCTCTTGTAAAAAATTAACTATTTGTTGATCTGATTCAAATACTTTCTAGTTAACATTGTTATCAGGATAGAAGGCCTTACAACTATCTTGATATGTTGTTGATTTTTCCTTATTGATCTGATTTGGAATGTCAACTTGAGCACCAATTATAGCTAGCCTATCTGCATATTTATTCTTTTCTCTAGGAATAGATTGACATTGAAAGCATCAAAATCCTCTATCAAATCCCACACTTTATTTTTATAAGATCTCAACAAATTGTTCTTGGTTACATTTTCCTCTGATTTGATTGATAAAACTAACTCACTATCACCAAACACCTATAATTTTCTTACCCCTCTTTTCCTTTCCCATTGAATACCATGCACAAGAGCTTCATACTCAGTTGTATTGTTAAAAACTAAAATGAAACCTTAAAGATGAAAAATACTTCTTTTTTGTTGGAGAAATCAACATGATTCCCCACCTACTCCATTCCTTTCTTCTTGATCCATCAAAGTATAATTTCCATAAACCTTCATCCTGTTGATCTGATCTTGAAAAGGTTAGGAATAATAGAATTTTCTTCATGTAGACAATATGTTCCAAGACTTGCCTCTTCAATATGACTATATGGATCAAAAACATGACTTTGAGTATCCCATTCATCAAGTAATAAGTCTAGAATCCCCTCAAGAAGTGTGTTTGGTTCTTGGTCAACTAGTTGGTCTTCTTCATCTATGATCATACAATTGGAATTGATAACACTAGGAATATAAGGCTCTATATGACTTGTTGAGATGGGCTCAACCTTATTGTAACTTTTGGTGCCATACCTTGTTCTAAACAACATGTGAGACCAGTCTGATGATAAGTAGCCTCCAATTTTAGCAATGAAATATCTAGAAAGACACAAGGAAAAAGGGAGGAAGATCAATAATGAAGACATCTTGAGGGATGGAGAAATTGGGGCATGCATGCAAGGTTAGGCTTAGTCCTCTAATGACTCCAAGGGTTTCTACAGGTGTTCCATCTAGCTGAACTACTCCTTTAGAAAGAGGCTCATATTTCAAACCAAGTTTATCAACAATTTGTTTTTGGGCATAACTGAACTAGAAGCTCCTAAATCAATCATGCAATTATGGACTAGATTTTGGCCTATGATCAAGGAAACATAGAAAGGAGGTGGTTTTACACTTTTTCTTGATTTGGGATTCTTTTGGATCAGGTGTGTTAGTAAGAAAAAACTTTAGATGGTTCTTTGGATGGTTGGCTAGAGAGACTGAGATTAGAAAAAGCTTCTTACAAAATATATTTTTGACCCGGAGAAGAGACAAAGAATCCCACATTGTCATATTGACCTTATTTTGCTTCATATGATCAAGAATATTGAAAGATGAAGTACTAACCTTCTATTGTACTTTATTAACAAAATACCTTCTTGCATTGGTGGTGTCAAAATTGGAATCTCTTGCTGATTTTGAACTCTTATAGACTAATTTTTTGAGTGCCTTGTTGATTAGAAACTAAAAACAACACTTTGTAATGTTGGAGAAGGATGAGAATTAGTCTTACCAGTTGGTTGATCCACTTATATTTCTCTTTTATTTGATCTTGTGTTTTTTGCCACAAAAGTAGAGACTGATTTTTCTAATTTTCCAGCTGATTTACTCCACAAAAATCATCCTCTTTCCAATTTAGAAGTGTAGCATCATTGTGCACCAACTTCTTGAGAAATATCCTATTGTGGTGGGGTCTCAACTGATGAGTTTTGAGACATAGAAGTAGTTTGCACCATAAGTTCTTGATTTAGAACACCATTGGGGAAAGATTTCTGGTTATGGGATAAATTACAAGGATAACACCACTCATAGTCTTGTATCAGATTGTTTTGGATATGTACAATTTCTTTGGATGAACTAGCAGTGTTGGGATTGAATGGTTGGAAAGGTTTAGCATTGGAAAACTGATTTTGGCTTTGCAAATTTGGTTGGAATGGAGGCCTATTCTGTTGATTGGGTGGATAGTAGGGTCTATAACTCTGATTTTTTTGTCTTTTAAGGGAAACTATCTCATTCCCAAAATATTTTAACATGCTCCTCAACTCTTGTAAGTCATTTGATTGGCTTAGAGGATTGATTAGTTTGACTTAAAGGCTGAGTAATAGGCATTGGTATTGGAGCTATTATAGGTATTTTGAAGGGAAGTGGAAGGATGAATCTCTAGAAAGATGGGCATGGGAGGCCTTGGTGTAATTTTTTTACATTTGTATAAGATTGTTTTCAGCTCCAATTGTTATGTCATAAGCATCAGGAAGTGTCCTTCCACCCATTGATTGTATCATCACTAAATATCATAAATTTAAAGCCCTTAGATAATACAAAAAATCATACTCAGAGTAGGCCTTACTAGTTGTGGAATTTATCCCAAGTCCTTTGAAATCTATGTAGTTGAAATCAAACATGAACTCTTGTGGTGCTCTCTTGATGGTAGTCAATTGTTCCACTAATGAAAGATGATCTATTTGTCTTCAAATTTCTTGTAAAAAAACTTCTCCCAGATTGATCCCATGTATGATGGAATTTACTTGCCAATCCCTATACCACTACAATGTTTTCCTTTGAAAGAGGTTGCTAATAACTTGACTACAACATTCTCTTGAGTAACATGATAAATAGAGCATATATTGGCCACATATTTAATGTGTTATATGGGTGTAACTTGATTTTCTCTAGTGAAAAATGGAATGCTCTTAAGGGAAGACACATGGATGTCATCATGTTGAGCAAAGTAGTGGGATGCCATCATTGAAGGGAACAAAAACCATATTTCTTGGGATGGCCATATTGAGATTCAGATTGATATATGGGAAATTGGGAAGTAACTCTAATTTTGGGATGGAGGGAGATTTAGTATATGGTTTGGAACTCAAAAAACTTGTTTCTCTTTTTTGAATTCAAAGGTAACTCAATAAATCAAATGGAATACCTTTTAAGATGATCTAGTTGTAACTTTTGGCATGAAATATACCGAATATGCTACTAGGATGTGCTTTGAACTTATGGAGCCACCAGATGTTGATGAATGTGTTTGAAACACTTGATACTTTCCAAAGAACAACATCAAATATTTAAAAAATTTTTTTTGTCCCACCGGCATGCCAGAAATTGTTGTCACATAGGAATGCACCCTTTGGGAGTGGTGTGAATCTCCCTTCTAATTGAAAAATGGAAACACTCCTAGGTTATGGGTGACCTATATATGTTGGAGTGAATCTCTAGAGAGGGGATTCCCTAGTGTAACACCTAAGAATAATTATACTCCTAAGACTACTCTACTTTTTGAATCAACAAGGAAAAGGGAGAAGGAATTAAGGGAAAAACTTGAAAATATGGTGATACACCAAAATTTGAGGATCTCATACTTGTTTGAACCACACAAATGGACCACAAGAACCACACACACCATACACAACTTACAAATGGATATGTTAATGAAAAAGTGTTTTAAAGAAAGGGTTTGAAGTTATGACAAAATAAAGAAGGGAAACAAATGGATTTAGAAGGAAATTTGGTAAGCTCCACAACAAGATCCTACACACACTTTGTTAAACACAATATATGACCTGCAAAATTAACATATAACTGCATAAAGGCATGGAAATTAAACTAGAGGTGAAACAAGATAAAGAACCACTCATGACCCTTTATCTTCCATTCGTAACTCTAAATTTCTCCGTAATCATTAATAAAGGTTCAAATATCCTTTTTACAATGAATTTCATTGAGTTTATATAGAGAATGAGGGAGAAAAGAAAGGAAAAAAGGTAGACATGCAAGTTTGATAAGTAAAAATAAAAAAACATGAGAGTGTTGCATGTTCATGATATTTTTAATAATATGAGTGCTCTGAAATATTTCTTGCGCATGAAACCCTTCTAATCTTAGCCTTTGCATAATCAAAAAAATCAACTTGGGTGAAGAAAATAGAAAAAATGCTAATTGGAGCTTTTTCTAGGTTGTGCATGTTTTTTATCGAGCATATTGGCATTGGGAGAACGAGTGGAATAAAGGAGAATTCCTTATGGGACATAAATAGATAATTTAATCGATCCTTTGTATCGCGGGTTGGGCGGTGATTCAGGGAACATAGGGAATGAAGTAACAATTCCCTCTATTCTTCATTCAACCAATATAACCACTAGCTTCATCTCTTTTCCTCTTTGTCGGGTATGTCGGGGTTTTGGGGCATGGATGAAATAGTGTAATTGTTCCCATAGTTCCATTGTCATCCACTTAAATGATCCTACCCATTATTTTCTTTGACAATGTTTGTGGGTTTGTAGAGAACACGGGGCTCAAGGAACACAAGGAATTCAAGAACTATTCCATATGTGCCATGAATTACTGACTCTTTTGATGCGTGAGTTATGGGGAATGGAGGGAAAAAAAAAAGTGTTGTAAAGGTTCTTGTGAATGTCGACTTATCGATCTTTCCCTCTCTTCCCTTTGTCGTTATTTACATCCGATCGACTAATAAAGATAACACGAGTACATTTCACTTGGTTCCATCATGACCCAATTTTTCTAATTTTCCTATTTTTTTAGCCAAGGTGGAGATTCAGGAATGAGAGGAACTATAAGAACAGCTTCTTCTTGTTCCTCTAAAGCCCGATTTTCCCATATTTTCCCAATTTAACCCATAATTTGACTAACTCATTGGGTAATGAAGCTTAGAACGAGGGAGGATAATTCCCAAACACTAAAACTTTCCCAAAACAATGAGATTTTTCTAAAAAATGAGATTTTCCAAAAACACCGAGATTTTCCTAAAACATAGAGATTTTCCCAAAATTGTAAATTTTTGAATTTCATCGATGACAACACTATGACCCGTCAAAATACCAAAAATAACCCTGGAGCTGGTTTTGGATAACAATAACTCAACACATAGGAAATCGAATCACTCAAGTATATATATATCCTTGTATACATGATAATGCATGTACACGAAGGTGTATACCCACATACTTACATATATATCATTTAAAACAAGAACTTTAACTATCACAACAAGAAACTCAAAATGCACATCTATAGATTGTTACCAAAAACCAAAAATATCAATGCTTTTAAACAAGTCTTAGCAAGAGGAAAATGAAATCATACTTTTCAAATAAGTGACTCATATAACTATGTAATTCCCTAGGTCCCAAACTTCCCCATTTAGCTTTCCTTCAAATTTGAGGTCCAAAACCGAAGCTCCACCCACATTTTCCACTTGTACCATTGTGACTCTATTTTAATAATGAGATTTGTATAACCTTTTTAATCTCTTACAAACCTTAGTTTAATAGCCATTTTCAATCAAATATATTTTTCAAATAGAGGTTATAGATTCAAGTGGTAAAATAGCCCAACTACACACAACTCTTCTTAAACTAGTGATTTTATAACTCATAACTCACTAAGAAAAAGTAATGATGTTCACAATCCATTAAAAAATTGCCTCCACTATGCATTCCTTCCATAAAAATATTTTAAGGGTTGTTGAGGATAAATAAGATCGTATCCAACACCAAGTGTTTCCATGAATAACTTCAAGAAAACAATGAGACCAAAGTAGGGTTTCTAAATACCAAAGAAACTCATGTAATAGAAACTTTGCTCAAGGGTTCAACTAAACTTATACTCAGTCCTCAAATTGATTTTAATAATTTTAAAAATTAATTTGGTTTTATACCCTCTTAACATTATGGGAATCAATATTTTTACCCAAGTCAATGTTAAAAATAATTACAATAAGATACTAATGCCAAATATAACAGATTGATTTTGCAAGTCTATTTTCCAATGTTAATATATCATAGACTCAATAAAATTCCAAAGAGAGTGGATACCACCAATAAGGTCTATGCCATGATTAGCAATCAATAATTAATCACCAAATTATAAGCAATGTTATAACATCTAAAGAACATATAAGGTTATAACTATAAGATAGTTAGTTTTCCACCTAAATTTGTAATTTTTGATTCAAGCAATAGATATAAAGACAAGTTCTAAAGTAAATTCCAATTTTCTACGACACTTACAAGACCTCATAAGGTCATAACCCATAGTCCCTAGAAAAACTCAAACATCCTAACTTTATTTCTAAAAGACAACTAAATGTGTCATGGAATAAAAATAATACTCACCTAAAGGAATACAACCAAGATAGTTTATTAATGTCTCTATTCATCTAAAAGGAAATCACACAAGAACAATGATCATTATTTATAGAAAAGAAATATATAACTTGACTCGATTACTTAAGCCCAAAACATATAATGACTAAAACCAAAAATTCCAAATATCATTGTATTAAATTACATATTGTTATAATGACAAAAACATTAGTATGATATGATATCCTTCAAATATCCAAACTAATTCCCTTATTACTCGATAATTATTATAAAAATATATCAAGAATTTATTCCAATGACAAAAACATTGTTTTCCTTAATAGTTTTAAAGCAATAAAAATTATCACCATATTACCGAAGGGTTCCAAAACCCATCTAAAATTTTTACTGGTGTCAAATTCAGGACCCAAGAAGGTGGGATGTGTGATTATTATATTGAATGAAAAAGTTTGAAGTATTTGGATATGACTCCATTGATTGAGATGTAAGATCAAGCATCTATAAAAATGATTGGAATAGATTGGATACAAATGGAGCCAAACCCCGAATATTTTAGCATAGCGAAAATGAAGGAGCATTCAATATGATCATATGATTTATAAAAATCAAATTTGAAAAACATGGATATTTAGTTAGAGTGATGAACCCAATCCACTCATTCTTAGACTACAATAATATTATCCATGATATATCTACTTTTATGAGATTAGTTTATTCAGTTGGTTCAACAACTATAGGTAATATATGGCAAATTTTCAATACTAGAGATTTATCTATAATATTACATCTGAGATATTAAGATAAGAAATTGAATTCCAATTACAAAAGAGCCCAGGATATCCCATTTTTCGAATGAAATTGATGTGTCCTTTTTTAATAATTTGATCAAATAATTTTTTAAAAACCTTAAGATAAACTTGGTAGAGGTCATTTCCCACTATATCCAACCAATATTTATAGATTTCAAAAGTAAGACCATCAAAATTATTTTTCATTGGCCATATGTGAAAGTAGTTCATAAAGATCCTTAACGGTAAAAATATACCACATGAGATCATTTCAGCTTGGGAAAGCTTGTAAGGGATGATCAAAGGCATTTATCGAGAACTTCTTGTCACTCATAGGACAAAAGTTTACCTTTGAAAAAAATTTAATAGTCGTGAACAAACGCTTTTTCACCATGTCAGAACTTCCATGTTTGAGTGCTTATATTTAAAAATATGAAATAATTACTTAGACAATTTATATCCCACTTTGAGCTAGTGAAGTTTGAATTTAATTTGAGCACTATGGGAATTATAAGAATTATGTTTTGATGATGTTTCCTTAGTGCCATGACTTGATGTTGTATAGGGTCATGGATAGTGGGGTTCTCAAGGGAAACTAGAAAGTGGCTCAACTTTAAAGATCTAGAAGAGTAGGAATGCTAAAGAATCCATGCAACTTGCTTTAAAACTAAAATTGATGGTGTATCGCCACAAAGAAATTGAGACAAAATTTCTAGTTGGTCCAGGAACAAGAATCTATATTTTCTTATGTGTGTTGTATAGTGGTAACATGGTGAAGAGAAGAAATATTTAGAAAAAATGTGATATTTTTACTTTAGGTCTAATACCAAATAAATTATTCCTTCATAAAACCAAAATTTATCACACATGCACATCCAAGATTCTCTTTCTCTAGTTATCCATTTCATGAGAAGGTGATGTAGCTTTTCAATCACTAGCTTGAAGATCATATTGATGTCACCAAACATAATTAAATGCACATTTGGAATCTTGTTTTATATCAAATGCTAAAGTGTCATCCTCTTCATTACATCATCAGTTGCATAAACATTTATTAACATAAAATAATAGTTTATAGTGTCGAGAAACACCTAAATGGTGTAATAATTTGGGCAACATACACGAATAACATAATGATGCTACCATTTAGGAGAGATGAAAGCAATGACTCAAAAACTAGTATAATGATTTCTATTTATAAATAAACTATCAAGCTAGATTAATTTAGAGGTAATTGAAAGAGAACAATAAACCACTTAACTTCTTACGTAAAAATAATGTCCATCTCATGAAAACATCTCCAAAAGTATCACACATTGTATTTTTGAGGAGATTCGGTGAGATCTAGAACATTTCATGAGAAGTAATTCATGGGGGCACCTATGTCAAGAGTCATATCCTTTGAAATCAATTTATTTGAAGGTTTTTGATGTGGAAGGAGTGAAATTAAGATCTGAAACACCTTCTAAATGAAGCTAATGATTTTGTAATATTTCCCAAAATATCCGGCTATTAAACTAGTGTAATTGTATGTGTGATTGATGAAAAAATATGCATTGAATAAACTTTGAATTAGATTCTTAATATTTATAGTCTTCCTTTGTGAATACCTACAATAAAGTAAAAGAATAACATAATTTAAAAAAAAATCCCACTTAGAAAAATTCACCCCACTATTTCTTAATTAATTAACTAAGAAACAAGGCTAATTAGCCATTACAACAAAACTTTTCTATAATTGCATGTCACGTTAAAAACTAATAATAAAAAATAAAACATGTAAGAGAAATAAATTAAAATAAAGACAAATAAAAATAGATTCAAGATCAAAAGTATAATCCATTAATAATATATGTTTAATGTTTAAGAATTCATTATTAGTTTAAGTGACACATGCATAGTCTATTCACACACTAGCTAAAATAGGTGTCCCAACCTCTCCTAGAAAAAAAAAGACAAAATTCAATCATCTTTACATAGAAATGTACCCCGCATCTTGGGGATGAATGGATAATTATTTGACCTTAGTTAAGTACACATCTAATGAACTACACTCTAAGTGGAACTTCTAATCTAAAATAGAAGATGTCTAAAATTAGATTTCTAAAAATAGAATTTTACACTTAACCAAAAAATATTCTAAAAACAAAAAAAATACTAAAATTAATTCTAACAGTAATTAATTAGGTGCCCATATTGGCATCATACTCAACATTCCCCCTTTGATGTAAAGAGTAGAAATACTTATCATCTCCTCAAGTCTTCATTGAACTTCTTCAAAAATCCAATGGTGAAAATATCAACAAGTTGATCTTCAATTCTCAAAACTCAATTAAAAAGTGATTACCATTAACAAATTCCATGATAAAAGGATGCTTGATTTCTATATGTTTGGTTCCAGCGTGGATAACTTGATTCTTCAAAAATTGTGTTTCCCTATTGTTATCACAAGAAATTATATGTAAGCCCAAGTTGATCCTTTCTTAAATCAACTAAGATTCTTATCAACCACATACATTGTTTGAAAGAAGATGGAAGAGCTATATATTTATCTTTAGTTTAGGATAAAGAATTTGTAGATTTCTTATTTGATGACCATGGAACCAACCCACTTCCCAAAGTGAAGCGGTAACCCGATATAGACGTATTATCATCAAAATAACCTCCTATATATATATATATATATATATATATATATATATATATATATATATATATATATATATAATTAAAACTTTGTTTGAAAATTAATACCATAATTATAAGTACCGCTTACATTTTTGAAAACTCTTTTCACTGCTTGCAAATGTTTTAGTGATGGATTGCTCATAAATCTAGAAAATAGTGAAACCCGTTAACTCTGGTAAATTTGATCTTGTAGACCCACTTGGCTCAAATGAAATATTTATTATCTAAATACCAAATAATATTTCATGTATCATTCCTCTCAATTGAATCCATCTCATTTTTCATAGCATATAATCACTCTTTCCTTTGACTAGCTTCTACATAACTTCTAGGTTCACTAGCCATAGATGAAAATGAAAACATAGTATTTTCATCATAAGCATCATCAAATAAATTACCATGTTAACCTTGAAGACTTTTTATCATCATCACATAATTCTGATCCAACACCTAATTCATTGGATGTGGATTCAAAAATTCTTTTTATTTTTTGGTGTTGATGTAGATGTATGATTAACATATTGAAAGATCTAATATTGTTTCTTGTGAACTAGAAACCTATGTAGGAATTCATAACCCCTAAAATTATTTTTCAATAGGATGTTCCCTTAGCTCATGAAACTTTAATAAATATTATCATGATCAACATATACATCATTTTCAAAAAAATTACAATCCGTAGACATGATTGTGAATTTACTACTAGGATTATAAAGCTTGCCTACTTTGGTTTCATCACTTTATCCTATAAAAATGTGATCCACACTCTTAAGTTCCAATTTTATTATATTTATCTCACCCTTACGTTGATTTTTTTAAATTTTCATGTTTCACTTTCCTTCAAATTGGATTGAATTTCCATCTCCCAATTTCTCTTGGATTTTGAAGGAATCATTTAACTTGTCAAACCATCCTTCCGACTTGTTATAATATTTCGGTAACCTAAATCAAGAAACTGAAAAATCTCCATCCTATAATCCTCATTTCATGAGAGATTATAATTTTAGTCATCTTGACCCTCACTTTTTTCATCTTGAAATGTCTTCTTCTCACTCTATGGATTATCTTAACTCTTTCTTGCCGTATCCTACAATATTTTAGAAAGTTTCCTATTTTTGCAATAATGACATGTAAGTTTTATTTTTACTTTACTTGTAAAATTATCTTAATATTTACCATTTTAAATAATTTCCTTGGTTACAAGTTATTTTTCTATAGTCTATATGACTCATTTACATATAGTGCCATCTTATCCTCATGGGACAAGAGAGAACCCAATTATTCATTAATACTTGTAGAATTCATATCCTTACATTCATCTAGATTGATCACAATATGAAACCATATTTGTGTCAAGGATATCAAATTTTTCCTTACTACATAAAATTATCTTCTATGGTTTCTCCATAAAATCTCATTCTATGTACTAAATCATTTATCTTTATGCAATGTTCTCCAACTCCATCATTGTCTAACATTCTTGAAATTTCATAATTTGTTTTAGGATTTTATGAGTTTGCATCTCTTATCTTAGTAGATCCTTGATATGAAGTATCCTAGATATTACATGCCTCGTTGAAATTTTTAGTCTACTAATTCTTGGGTCTATGGTACTATAAAGATAGAATAAAGCTTGTGCATCCGCCTTTTCTTCTTCCTTTTGTGTTCTCTTTTGATCTTGAGAAAAATTATTCCAATCTATAGGAAGAGTTTATTTAAAGATATCATTCTCCCAAACTCCTTTCCAAACAAGAATCCTCTTCAAATGATCTCTCCAAAGGCTCAAAATTGTCTCCCCGTGAAGATGGTAATATTCATAGAAGTAGACTTCACCAAGGTCGTGATTATCTTGATAATGGTTAAATTTAGACACAAAATCATGCACTTTAGACACTATTTAGTCTCAATCTCATACTACTATTTAGAAGGTTTTTGAGTGAAGAAAGTACTAATTAACCCCGTCTTTTGGCCATCTTACTTTGTTTTATTTCGTCATTCCCGACCTCTTACACCTGCATAACTAGTCATTTTTTGTCATTTTGCATAATTTTAGCTTTGACTGGGTGCCTGGCTAGTACCGAGGTGCCCATGGGTGTCCTGGTCCCACCAGGGGTGCCCCGATCCTTTTGAACTTTCCTACCACTTTTGGGCACTTTTAGACATTTCATCTTCTTATCTTTTTAGTGATCAGCTATTTCGTGGTTACTGTATGAAATTAGATCAAGATAAACCTATAAATATAAAGTTATGAGACCATAATGATGGACTAAGCACTAGCCACTACTATCATCCACCTAGAGTTGCATCCATTTGGAGATCATTTGCATCCATTAGCTCCATCACAAAGGAAAAGGTTGGTTCATCTACATCACAAAAGCATAAGAGGGGATTATATTCTATTTCATGCACCATTCTATTACATTTTTACATCTAGTTATTTCTCTCTAATTCACAAAGTACAACTAACAAAAGAACACATAAAGCACATGATGCACACACACACGAGAACTACATTTGGGTCCAAAATGTAGTCCAACGCTCGGTTAGTAAGCCTACTTGTTGTGACAAATGAGGTTAGTCTTGTTGGTTTGAAAATCATTGGTTAGGCGTGCATCATGGGGAAACAGGATAATTAAGCAGCGTGTGGCATATAGTTTATTGCTATTCTATAAAGTAGGAATCTATGCAAATCTACACTATTCTAACTTCAAGGGTTTGGGATCTCATCCCAGTAGAGGTAGTTCCAAATGACGAACAAAAAAGTAAGAGGGAAGGAATGAAGGAAGGATAGATCTAAGGAAGAAAAGAAATGAATTCCAAAGATGAAAAGGTCAAAGGGTTTATGCTTTGGGTTGGTAGTAAACAAAGCCAAACTTACTTGCATAAACAAACAAAGCAATATTGATGAACATATGACAAAAAAAGAATGAATCAAATGAATAGGAACACGATCTAAGCTAAGAAAGATCTAATGTAAATAACACATATATTGAGCACAAAGTCTTAACATATATATTAAAATCTCTTATGTTACAAGAAGGCACAAAGTCTTTCTTTCTTCACCTCTTTTTCATACAAAAATGTCCACCTAGAATACAACAAGTATTCCAGTATTTATAGAAGGAGAAGAGAGAAGAAGACAAAAAGAAGCCAACCACTATTTACAAAAAATATCTAAAAAGTCAAAAGTTGACTTTGGGGCAAGTTTGTGGATGAAAACATCCCATGGTGCAACATGGATGATGTCATCACATGTGTGCCAACATGCCTTTTAAATATTTTACAAAAATGGGAATTTATCCAGGAGGAAGAAGCTACTCATCATCATCTCTCGGCTCGAACTTAGTATCCGGCGGTGGCTCAGGGAGTCGATATGACACTGCGCCCGATACTCTGCAAACTTGCTGATTATTTTTTGAAGTTGATATTGATCAGGACCTTTGAAATGGTCATGAATTACTTCACAAGTTTCTTTCTCATTTTTGAGCTTGTTGGGAAAATCAACGAACTCTTCATTTGCATCAATCAAAGAGCTGATAAAGTCACAAGAAGCTAAGAGGTTGTTGATGGACTCTCGATCGAAAGTGACCTCTTGTGCTAGACCTTGAGAGACAATAGCCTTAAGCACTAAATGTATCATCTGCTTCTCTTAATTCATAGGATGCACTGAGCAAGTTCAGAGACATCTTCGAAACTATTTTCTCCATGTTGTGTAGTGCTTCCAAGGCTTCTTCCTTGAATTTGTCGATTCTTTCCAGGATGAATTCCATTTGATCGACCCGGTAATCTAAAGCAGTGAGAGCTTTATAATGTGCCCGTGGTGATCGATAATGCCACCTTTAACAGGTCATCAGCCAACAATTGACCATTATCTAGAATGTTCCTTGCTACAACTTAGCGTTATCCAATTCCTCAGAAAGGGAGCCTACTACTGCTTGTAGCTCTTTATTTTCTCAAGTTATATCTTGGTGCAGCAACGTGAACCTACCAATTATCACCTAACCATCCTGGAGGATCTTCTCAATCCAGGATGACACACCATACCCTATTCAACAATCTTTACATACTCATTTATTTTCTCTTGGCTGGGAGCCTGAATAGGTTCTACAGTAGTTGTTTGAAGGAGCTTTTCCCATTTTCTACAAAGCTTGGAGGAGATGTTTGTTCTATTCTTTGAGCACTCTCTTCTCCTCTTTGGCCTCTTGTAGCTTCTTGCAGAGGGCATCTACAACTGACAAGGCTTCTCCTTGTAGACTTTCTGATGAGGTTCCCATTGTGACTTGAGTCACTGTGAAGTCTGTAGGAGACAGATCTTCTTTCTTCTTTATGGGATCCGGGTAGGCTATCTCCATGACCCTTTCTCCTGAGGCACTTTTTGAGAAGCGAGTTATTGCTTTTTGCTTCTTGGGTCCCTTTTCCAAAATGACGAGAAGTCCATAGCTGCAATGGGGACCTTCCTCTTGTGTTGACTCAGGTGTTCGAGATCCAACCAGGACTTATGGGATCGGGATCAAGAAGAAGAGGAAACAAGGGGTGAAAGGGGGAGCAACTGTAGTGGACTCGGGGAAGAAAGTGGAAACACTTGGTGGTGGCATGGATAAAGAGTCCAATGCACTAGTGCTCACAGGCTCTGGAGTCACTACAGGGGAAGAGAAGGACATGGAGATGGAAGGGATCTACGACAGGATGGAGGAAACACTGGAGGACAGATCCACGAGAGAGGAGAAGATGGAAGAGGTGGGAGATGGAAGGGAGGAAGATGGAGGAGAAGACACAACCATAGGAGTGGTTGTTTGAGTGATAGGAGGAGGAGGAGGAGGAGAGAAGAGGGAATGGTGGGCACCTCCATAGTTGTAGCTGTGACAACATCCTGAGTGGATGTGTCCGTTGGAACACTGCCGCTTCTTCTTTTCCTAGGGACACTAAGTCCACTATTTACTCTGGCGTAAAGGGCTATCAGGAGCTTTCTCCTGTTTGCTTGGCTCTCCAACTTTATCCTTTCCTTTTCCCTTTGGCAAGTGATCTAGCCTTGGAGGCACACTTCCTAAGGGGGAAGTAGTGAAATCCACTCCAAGGTAGATGAGACCATTTCGTTTGCACCAATGCTCGGTGCATTGCAACGTGGGTTGACCCTTTCTTCTATGGTCTTGGGCACCTTGGTCCTATCGATACTTGCAAATGGCCAATCATCCCCATCCGTGTCAAGGTAAACCTGATCAATTTCCTGATCAGTTTCTTGGAAATCTTTTGGGATGATGGCAACTCCATAGTGGATGATCTCTGCCAGAGCCAGCCAGAGTGATCCTTTCACCTGATTTCAACTTCATGATTCACATCTATCCATATGTCCTCGATCTCTGGACATGGATGGGATCGATCTTTGCCTTGGGGAGGTAAACTCTGCAGCTCAAAGGTTGGCCTTGCTGGAAATCATGCTTCAAGTTGAGAAATTCTAGCTCTGCATACATTTCTTGGGCTTTACCCAATGAGGCACAGGTGTATCTACCAACCGTGAGGGGGAATGGAGTTCCACCCTTCTTCCTTTTCATACACTTCTTGTGATATGTAATCACCTTGACAGCTCCAGGAGGATCAGCTTGGGCCCTGCGTACCTTGGTAACCTTGTTGGTTCTCCCAAAAGTTGGCAGCCCTGAGATATGTGAAGGTGGGGAATTGTGTAAACAAAGCCCCCCATTTCTTTGTGGCAGTGATCACGCTCGTGCTAGTCCGACCGTGTCTCATGTTTGGCCTCAATAGGCAGATCACCTCATAGAAGAAGGTGTCATTGATCTTGTTGAACTAGGCGATACTAGCCTCAAGCCTTAGCTCCGGGTAGTACTCATATATTTTGACCGGGGCCATGTTCCACTCTGAATTAGTCCTAGGAACTCTCTCTCTGATGCGGCTACATATACCACATAGGAGTTCATGTAGAACCTCCCAGTTGTCAAAACCTATTGGAGCTACTGTGAGATAGTATCACTTATGATCTCCCCCCAGAGCATTGATTGGGAGCATTCTTGCTCATAGTTTCTAGATATCTGAGCATCCATTTGTGAAAGTAGTGGGCATCAGGAAGCCCAAATACTCTTACTAAGGAAGGTGATGGTATCACTCAGCTCCTCGTTGAAGTCACTGCGATGGATGGTCTGGGGCCATCTTCACCACCTTCTTGTTTTTTTCAGTAGACTTCATTCATCATCTACATACACTTGTCTTCATTATCGTCCATGTCTTTAAGCATTCTTCAATGCTTACTACTACATACTGGCTATGGTGAGGAATGCCCAACATGATTTCAAAGTGGTGGGCGGTGAGGTTGATGATCACCTTGCCCTCCTTATCTTCGACACATCTTGTGTCTTTGTTGTAACAATGGGCCACCAACATGATGAACTCATTGTTCATTACACTTACTGGGAGTCCTACGCGCAAAGTGTAGCCCACTGCCTACCAGTTTTTCCATCCATGGGCCACCGGTAACCTTTTGGTTCTCTCCCAGAAGTCATCCATATCTATGTGTCCCAACTCAGAGTCTCTGATGTCGAGACTACACTCTGCAAGTGAGTCAGGCATCCTGACTCTCTGATATTTGTATTTCATTTCCTGCTCTATCAACTTAGACTTGGCTTTACCTTTAGTTGGCTTCTTGCTCGATGAAGACATGGGTGAGCTCAAGGATGGTTTTTTCATTCTACATGGAGAATCAAAGAGGTCCAACATAGAAGAGCCATGTCATCCATCATGTTATCCATAATAACAGCTTGTAGAATGAAAAATGAGCTAATTATGAGGCCTTAAGGCGCAAGGCGCAAGTTCATAGCATGTTGTAGAGGCTTAAAAAGGTGGGCACACTTTTGAGGATGTCAACATGAAAAAATGTGCCTGTGTCGAAAGGGGGAAAGCCACACCAAAGGATTATAGAGGGGCACACCTTTGAGAGATGTGACACGAAAGATCTTAGCACTAAGGAGAAAGGCGCGGGGCACGGGTCTCTGCAACACACAACATGCAGTGTTGGTGTTAAGGTTCATGCGCCAACGCCTTTGGAAAATTACTAACTGGGCGCTGTAAAGATGATGTTGCATGGCTTTTTAGTGTGCCCAAGGCGTGGTTTTGGAATGTGTTGCACAGAAGCTTAATGCGCCAAAGGGTTTATAAAGGGTGCAAATTTGGGGAACACAACATCAAATGTTGATGTTGGTTGGGATGCGCCTACACCTTGAGGAGATTTGTTAAGTGTTTATACCTTGCAGAGTTAAAAATATGTTGCATGCGGGGATAGTGCACCTTGGCGTGACTGTGGGGTTTGTAACATGAAAGGACAACGCCAAAGGAAAAGACTAATTTTTTTGCATTTTCTTTACAACTTCTTAGGTTCCTCTCTCTTTTTTGATTTTGCAAAATAACAAAGAGAGGGTTTGTGGGATTTGCAGCAAGGCAACAGGTAGGGAAAATGGGTTTTTATTTCTTTCAGGTAGAGCCTTCCCGCATTTATAGATCTCTAGAAGGAGAGATAAGGTGTTTTAGATAGTTCATGGATTATTAAGCCTATTCATTTTTAGATTTCTAGATTTAACCTTTTATAACAAACCTAAAACCATAACAACCAAGAAACAAAACACAAACAACATAAGAGTGATAAAAACCACTTACCCGAGATAAATAATGATGAAGGAATGACGTGGGATCCACAAACACGACAAACGGCATGCGGGGCTAATAGGAAAGGCTGACAAGCGTAGAGGAATAAATTTTCTCAATTTCAATTTGTGAAAATGACAGGTGTTAACCGCATATTTATAGGAAAATACCGCATTTATTACCCCACCAAATTTCTTTGGTGCACTTTTTAAAGTGTCGACATGAGTATAAATGTGCCTTGGCGCAAGTTCTTTAATGTCGACATAATGTTTTCAACAGTGCCAAGGGGAAAAGGGGGTACACATTTTTATGTGTCGACACATCAATTTTCACACTTAAGCGCATTTCTCAACAGTTTGAGAGGATGTTGACATGTCACTCTTAGCGCCTTAGGGGCACAACTCTTTTCATGTTGACATGCCTTTTAGGGCGCCAAAGGATCTTCAAAGGGGCGCACTTTTCTTGATGTTGACACAACAATTTTTGCGCCCAGCTCAAAAGGTCAAAAATGGCTAAGTTCTTAAAACTTGATTTTTGGAAGGGAAATTTTAAGCCATTTTGAATGTTAGTAGACCTTCTCAGGGGACCAAAATGAAATTTTGGTATGGTTATCTACAAAATTTCCCTTGTCAATTTTACAGATAACAACTGGCTTTGTCTAGGGACTATCTTTAAGTGAAACTTAAGGGTAGAGAATCCCAATCTTCATGTGCCTATCCATTGGGTTATAGAGAGTCAAAAACAAGGGCGAAGGGAAAAGGAAGGGAACACACAACTACTAACAAAAAAAAACACACAAAAAATGAATTGTACAGAAAGGAGAGAGCAAGCTCTACTTCCTAAAGATCTTGAGATGCTACCCACTATAGGGAAGCGGGAGCTCAGTCCATCTAGATACGAGAGATAGAAACTATTCTCTCCATTGAGCTACTTAATCTTGTATGGCCCTCTCCAAAGAGAGTCAAACTTTCCGTGCATACCTTTTGGTTCTCTTCATTTGTCCCATAGAAGGACAAGATCCCCTACCTGGAAATCTCTCTACTAGCTTTCTTGTCAATACCTCTTGACTTGATTCTGATGTTCGGTGATCTTGTTGACCACTTTTACTCACTTTTCTTCAAGTTCTATCAGGTACATAATTCTCTTTTCTAGAGAACTCTGAAAAGTTTCATCTTCGATTGCTCAAGCCAAGCGCAGAGTAGGGAGTTCTGCGGAGATAGGGATTTTGGCATCGGTCCCATACAATACTTGGAAAGGTGACATGCCGAGAGATCTCTTTGGAGTGATACAATCTACCCACAAGGCATCATATAATGACTTGTGCCAGGATCACTGGTTCTCATCAACTAGCTTTCGTATGATGGTTACTAGGTTCTTGTTGCTAGATTCTGCTTGACCATTTCCCTGAGGATAGTAATCAGAGGCATGAGCCAAAGTTATTCTGTATTCATAGAAAAAACCAATAACTTCCCGTGAAGAGAAGTTGAAGCGTTGTCAAAGCAACGATTTTGTGTGGAATGCCAAATCTCACGATGATATTTTCCTTGATGAAGTTGCAAACAACTTCAGAAGTGGCATGTTTGACAGGTATGGCCTCCACCCATTTGGTGAAGTAATCTGTTGTTGTCAGGACATAACTATGTCCAACACTCGATTGAGGATGGAGTGCTCCAATAAATTCAATTCCCCATTGCCTAAATGGTTCATCAATAATGACGGGCCTGAGAGGAAATGCAAACCATACTTTGGTTTGCCAACAAACTATGGAAAAGTTCACATTTCGCTACCTGTGGCTACCCATCCTCAAATAGCATGTGCTACAGTAGATCCTGGCCCGAATGATCTTATGTGCTATGATGAGAGAGAAATGACCACCGCAGTCGAATCATGAAATCTTTCTAGTAATTTTATCTACTGCGGCTTATCAACACATCGTAGGAAGATGCCATCAATTCCATGCTTGTACAACCCGTCATCCCAAATGACATATCTGCGCTCTAAGCTTTACTACTCACTTTTCCTTTGTGGTTAGATGAGTTGGGCACTCTCCATAGGTGAGAAAGAAAGTGATGTCGAATACCATTCATCATTGGTGCAAAAAAAGAACCATGGGTAAAGAATCCACTTTCTCCAGCTTCACTTTGTTCTTCATCAACATGAGCAACTTGCTCCTCAGGTGCTTCTGGGTCTTTATTTTCAGCCATTAGCTGACACAGTCCCTTACCCCTTACCAACTTGGTTGGTTTGATGTCTAGATCATATTCTTGGACCTTTGCATCCAATTCCCTCGTAAGCTTCCTAACTCCTATTGAGTCAGGATAGACTTAACTGCATGTGTCTGAACCAACACTACTGTATGAGAATTCAATATGTAGTAGTGGAAACTTTTTTAACTTTTTTGACCATGGCGAAGGCATGTTTTTCCAACTGTGACATTTTTAGTTCATGAGGCTTTAGAGGAGAGCTCATGAAAGCAATTGGGGATTCAACATCCTCAGAGTTCTTCTACATTAAGATAGCCGATACAGTATGCATGCGGACGCATAACTGTACATGATGAAATCCTTGGAGAAGTCAGGACATACCAGGACAGGTGCATGAGCAATGAGGATTTTATATCCTCGAATGACGTCTTGCCTTCTTCACTCCATCGAATGTTTGTGACCTTTTCATCATATTGGATATATGATGAGTTTTCTCAAAAAAATTAGGAACAAAGCACTGAGAAAATTTACCTTTCCGAAGAAAGAGTGAACACCGGTCTTGCTTATGGGAAAGGTAAGGCTCTGAATAGCCTTGACTCTTTCGATGTCTATCTTTGTCCCTTCTTTTCGACAACATGTCCTAGCAATTTTCCTTCGATGACCTCAAAAAACTGACTTCTTCGGGTTTAGAGAAATTTGTGTTCTCGGCATCTAATCAAGACTTGCTCCAAATGATCACAGTGATCACTTCATTTTTTAGAGAACATGGTTAAGTCATCTAGGTAAACTACAATGACCTTTCCCATCATACCTTTGAACGTGAATTCCATCACTCGTTGAAAGGTGGCACCGGCATTGGTTAAACCGAACGACATCCTACTATAGGTGAAGGTGCCCCAAGGAGTGGTGAATGTTGTTTTGAATTGGTCTTCAGGTGTGACCTCAATCTGATTATAGCCCAAAAAACCATCAAGCATGGACAACATTTCTGAACCGGTTACTGCCTGTAGAACTTGATCCATTATGGGCAGTGGATAATTATCCTTTAAGGATGCCTGGTTCAGGTTGTGAAAGTCTACGCATATGTATATTTCACCATTCTTCTTCCACACAGCACAATATTAGCAACCCAGGTACTATGATGAATTGGAAAAATGATTCTTGCATCCAAGCATTTTCTAAATTTCAGCCTGGATGGTACCTGAGATTTTGGGGTTGTAGTGCCTTTTTTTGACGAAAGGCTTAACGTCATCTTTTAGTGGGATGTCATGCTGAATGTCCTTAGGCTTAAATGACTTTAGATTAGCATAAGACCATGCCAATACATCCATATATCTTTTCAGCAATTTGATAACAAATTTCACTTTTCCTCGGGTGCACAACACTTCCCGATGTTCATAGACCGAGGATGTTCTGTAGTACCCAAATTGATAGATTTGGTTTCTAGAGAAGAGCCAGGGTTATCCTGTCACCTTTTCTTGACAAAATGGTCATGCTTATCAAATAATCATTCCAGGGAAACTAAACCTTTCTAATCTTATTTCCCTTGAGCTGACATATGCCCTGACCTTCTACCGATTCCTACACTTGCCCGTGAGAGACTCACGACACACGTAGAAGTTGATCCATCAAAATGGAGCTCTTTGAAATTTTCAGCTTTCTCCAGAAAAGTGATAAGTTGATTATCATCATTGAATACCCAGTGTTGTGAATTATCTGGCACACTTGGGTGGAAAACTACCTCAATGGTATATGTGTCCATCTTTAACCCTGGGTGAGGGAGCATGAGAGAGGCCGAGATAGCCAAAGAATCAGCCATGTCATTTGAGCCCGTGGAACTACTTTGATTGAGAAAGCATCAAATTCCTCGATGTTGTCCCACACGGCATTGCGGTAGTGTCTGAGCCTGTCATTCTTTACTTGGTATACCCCTTTCACTTGATTGACAATTAGCTCAGCATCACCCTATACTTTCAAATTCTTGATTCCCTTTCCTTTGTAGCTTGCATGCCAAGTAGCAAAGATTCATACTCAGCAGTGTTGTTTGTATTGAAAAACTACAATTTGAAAGAAAGAGGGAAAATCTCCTCTTCAGGAGATATCAGAACGGCCCCAACACCGCACCCACTTGTTGCACAACTACCATCAAACTACAATGTCCATATCTTGTTGAGGTCCTCCTCTTAGATGAGAACCTCCATTTTATCAGAGTCAGTGGACAAGAAGTAATTTCCCATCCCTGATGATTCAAGAGAATCTGGGCCTTGGGGTCATCGAGTTGGTGACCAGATATTTCTTTTGTGATTCAGGCTCCAACGTCTGCATCACCCCTTTGACAGGGATTCTAGCTTTAGACCAGTCCATATGGATTTCTCCACCAACTTCTCTGCAAAAATTCTCCCTAGTAATATTTCATATGCCACTAGAATATCAGCTATGAGAATAGTCATTTTTACTCTTTTCTCCTGGGAATGCTGCGAATGTGAACTGTGCATCCTTGATCTGACCTATTAATGGTACCTGCTTGGTTTCCATGGAGTAACATCTACCAAAGGTTTAGTGAGTGTGAGGCCCAAAGCATGGGTGACCTTTGTTGGCATGACATTGTCAGATGCTCCAAAATCAATTATGCAGTTGCTTAGCTTGTGACCATTAATTAGGAGAGATAGATAAAAAGGTTCAATTTTACCTGATGCGATGTCGAGGAAATGTTTATGCGGGATGCAGAGGAGTGGAAAGAATTCCTTTTGGAGAAATGGGGTGAGAGATGGCAGCTTGACTTTGAATATACTTGGTTAATCTAACAAGTTGCTCGGGGTTAGACTGAAGGTACTCAGCTTCAGACATTTGGATCTTGGTCCTTTTGGCATGATCGACTATATCAAATGCGACCAAGGGTTACACTGACGAAGGAATGAGTCCTTCATTTCGCGATGGTAGAGGAGTGGTACTTGGTCTTTATGGAAATGGAGGGAGGTTGATTTGGAGGAGAGATAGGAGGAAAATATTTCTTTACAAAAGGTTTGATAGGAGGTTGAGCAGGAAGGGGATTACCTCTTTTAGCGATGGTTGGAGGCGTATTTAATACAACCTTTTCCTTTTGTATTTTAGTAGCAACTTCTACTTCTTCCTCAGTGAGCGGTGAAAACAAGCATATGACTATCCACTTGCATACCTTGGGTACCTTCCTCTTCATCAGATTCCTCATCCTCAAATTCCATATACCCGATTGTAGAGTCACTAGTCGGTTCACCGACATCTTGATCATCTTCGCCTTATGACGAAGGTTCTTCATAAATTTTCTCATCTTCTTCGATCTCACCAAGGCATTAACCGAGGGGCCTCAAGTGCTAACCTTGGAGCAGCAGCAGGAAAACGTGGCCTTTGGGGGGCATTGTTGGGAGTGAAGTTCCTCCGTGGGATATCCTAGTATGGAGTGCTAGACGAAGCTTGAGCTAATTGCTTCTTTAATGCGAGCAAGTCATTTGCCATCTTTTGGAATGCTAGATCTGATGAGGTGGCCTGAGAAGGAGTCAAGCCTTTGATTTTGGATGGATCTCATCTTAACTCACTAGATATAAGTAGGTTGTCCTCTATCCAAATGGCCGCAGCTTGAGCGAGGACCAAGGTGGTGATTTGTTCTTGCAAAATCAAGAAACTTACTCTTGAACTCATGGCATTCACAAAGAAACACTTTTGATTCTCTGGTGTTGGCAACATGGTAGGTGGCACACACGATTGATTAGTGAATTGAAATGGGTGATAAAATCACACATGGTTTCATTTGCCTCCTTCTTCAAGTGAGTGATCTTTGACAGTAACGCAAATGCGTCTTCTAAAGGCTTATACCTATCTTCAAAAGTAGTCCGTAATGTAGCCCAACTGGTGATAGATCCGGCTAGTAAATGTTGGAACCATTCTGATGTAGGCCCTTGCAAAGTCTCGAGAAAGAGACGTATTGATACGTCTTCGTGAGTCACGTCTAGAATACTACATGACATAATAAATGCAGCAATATGCGCATCCGTGCTTTGATTTCCACTCCCATCAAATTTTGGGAAATTCTTACGATTTCGTGAGGGAGGGCGTGAACTAGATGCGGCAGTGCTAGAGGGCCCATGGCATTTCCCCATGGTACTGCCATTTGAAAATGCGGAAAGAGAACACGAGTAGGGAGTGTGGTTCCACTTAGCAAAAGAGCACTACAAATAGATGTCGAAGCACCCTATGAAATCTAGCTTCTTCATGGAGGCGAGGCACTTCTTGCCGATCGATCCACTGAATTTAGTGATGTGAATCATGCCGAGTAATACTAAAATTGTGCCTTTGAAGTAGATCAAAGATTGGATCAACTTCTCCACGAGCTCTTCTACCATGAGTAAATTGTTCACCCGCCAACGTATCCATGTCCAGATCTGTAATTATTAAGAGTAGATCTACAACAATATTTTTGTTTGTACTTGCTGATTTTCTGATTTTTCTAGCAAAAATCAGCAGCATGTACTTTTCTAATATTTAAAATTATCCTCTTCTAATAACAACCGATTGCAGTTTTCTGACAAAGATTAACAAGGATAAAAGGTGGGTTAATTCAGAAAGCTGATTTTCAGATCTTTGAACTGAATTTTGCAAGGTTTTGAAAATATCAGAAAATGTCAGATTCTCAGATCTACGGAAATATACAAATTTTTGTAAAAACTCAGCGAACTAAAAGCTCCTATCTGGTCCAGATCTATGGATTTGCCTAAGGAAATTTTCAATTTTGATCACTTTTGCAAAAATTTAATTTTTAACAAAGGTTAAAATTTGCAAACTGGTAGTGATTTTCACAGTTTTTTTAAAATTATTTCCTTAGTTCATTCCCCAAAGAGTTGCAAAAACTATTGGTTTGAAAATTTGTCGGTTAGGCAGATCATGGGGAAATAGGCCAACAGTGTGCAGGGCATAGCCCCTCTTTGAGACAACAAAGTGAAACTGGTTTATTGTATTCTATCAAGCAGAATCTATGCAAATACACATATTCTAACTTCAGGGTTTGGGATCTCATCCCAGTAGAGGTAGTTCCAATGACAAATAGAAATGTAAGAGGGAGGAATGGAGGAAGGATAGATCTGAAGGAAGAAAAGAAATGAATTCCAAAGACGGAAAGGTCAGAGGGTTTATGCTTTGGGCTGGTAGTAAACAGAGCCAAACTTACTCGCATAAACAAACAAAGCAATACTTGATGAACATATGACAATAAAAAGAATGAATCCAACAAAATAGAACATAGATCTAACTTAAGAAAGATCTAATGTAAATAACACATATATTGAGCACAAAGTCTTAACATATATATTAAAATCTCTTATGTTACAAGAAGGCACAAAGTCTTTCTTTCTTCACCTATTTTTCATACAAAATGTCCACCTGGAATACAACAAGTATTCCAGTATTTATAGAAGGAGAAGGAGGAAGAAGACAAAAAGAAGCCAACCACTATTTACAAAATATCTAAAAAGTCAAAAGTTGACTTTAGGCAAGTTTGTGGATGGCAACATCCCATGGTGCAACATGGATGATGTCATCACATGTGCCAACATGCCTTTTAAATATTTTACAAAAATGGGAAATTATCCAGGAGGAAGAAGCTACTCATCATCATCTCTCGGCTTGAACTTAGTATCCGCGATGGCTCAGGGGAGTCGATATGACACTGTGCCCGATACTCTTTACAAACTTTCTGATTATTTTTTGAAGTTGATACTGATCAAGACCTTTGAAATGGTCATGAATTACTTCAAGTTTCTTTCTCATTTTTGAGCTTGTCGGGCAAATTAGCAAACTCTTTGTTTGCATTGATCAAAGAGCCGATAAAGTCATGGTAGGCTAAGAGGTTGTTGATGGACTCTCAATCGAAAGTGACCTCTTGTGCCAGACCTTGAGAGATAATAGCCTTGAAGCATGCTGAAATGTATCATCTACTTCTCTTAATTCATAAGATGCACTGAGTAGTCTAGGAGACATCTTTAAACTTTTTCTCCATGTTGTGTAGTGCTTCCAAGGCTTCTTCCTTGAATTTGTCGATTCTTTCCAGGATGAATTCCATTTGATCGACCCAGTAATCTAAAGCAGTGAGAGCTTTATAATGTGCCCACGGGTGATCGATAACGCTAACCTTTAACAGGTCATCAGCCAAACAATTGACCATTATCTAGAATGTTCCTTGCTTGCAACTTAGCGTTATCCAATTCCTCAGAAAGGGAAAGCTTTTATTTTCTCGAGTTATATCTTGGTGCAGCAACGTGAACCTACCAATTATCACTTGACCATCCTGAGGATCTTCTCAATCCAGGATGACACAGCCATACCCTGTTCAAATCTTTATGTACTCATTTATTTTCTCTTGGCTGGGAGCCTGAACAGTTTTGTAGTAGTTGTTGAAGGAGCTTTGCCCATTTTCTACAAAGCTTGGAGGAGATGTTTGTTCTGTTCTTTGAGCACTCTCTTCTCCTCTTTGGCCTCTTGTAGCTTCTTACAGAGGGCATCTACAGCTGACAAGGCTTCTCCTTGCAGACTTTTTGATGAGGTTCCCATTGTGACTTGAGTCACTGTGAAGTCTGTAGGAGACATATTCTTCTTTCTTCTTTATGGGATCCGGGTAGGCTATCTCCATGACCCTTTCTCCTGAGGCACTTTTTGAGAAGCAAGTTATTGCTTTTTTCTTCTTGGGTCCCTTTGCCGGAATGACGGAGAAGTCCATAGCTGCAATGGGGACCTTCCTCTTGTGTTGACTCAGGTGGTTAGAGATCCAACCAGGACTTATGGGATCGGGATCGGAAGAAGAAGAGGAAACGGGGGTGAAAGGGGGAGCAACTGTAGTGGACTCAGGAAGAAAGTGGAAACACTTGGTGGTGGCATGGATAAAGAGTCCAATGCACTAGTGCTCACAGGGCTCGGAGTCACTACAGGGGAAGAGAAGGACATGGAGATGGAAGGGATCTACGACAGGATGGAGGAAACGCTGGAGGACAGATCCACGAGAGAGGAGAAGATGGAAGAGGTGGGAGATAGAAGGATGAAGATGGAGGAGAAGACAAACCATAGGAGTGTTTTTTTGAGTGATAGGAGGAGGAGGAGGAGAAGAAGAGGGAATGGTGGGTGCCTCCATAATTGTAGCCGTGATAACATCCTAAGTTGATGTGTCCATTGGAACACTGCGCTTCTTCTTTTCTTAGGGACACTAAGTCCACTATTTACTTTGAAGCGTAAAGAGGGCTATCGGAGATTTCTCATGTTTACTTGACTCTTACAACTTTATCCTTTCCTTTTCCCTTTGGCAAGTGATTCGGCCTTGAGGTACACTTCCACAGGGGGAAGTAGTGAAATCCACTCCAAGGTAGATGAGACCATTTCGTTTGCACCAATGCTCAAGTGCGTTCAACATGGGTCGACCCTTTCTTATATGGTCTTAGGCACTTGTCCTATCGATGCTTGCAAATGGCCAATCATCCCCATCCATGTCAAGGTTTACCTATCATCGCTTGAAATCATTTGGGATGATGAAAACTCCATAGTGTATGATCTCTCGCCACATCCAATAGGGAGTGATCCTTTCACCTGATTTCAACTTCAAGATTCAGGTCTATCCATAAGTTCTCAATCTCTGGGACATGGATGGGATCGATTTTTCCTTGGGGAGGTAACTTCGACAGTCGAAGGTTGGCCTTTCCAGGAAATCATGCTTCAAGTTGAGAAATTCTAGCTCCGCATACATTTCCTGGGCTTTACCCAATGAGGCGCAGGTGTATCTGCCAACCGTGAGGGGGAATGGAGTTCCACCCTTCTTCCTTTTCATACACTTCTCATGATATGTAATCAGCTACCTTGACAGCTCCAGGAGGATTAGCTTGGGCCCTGCGTACCTTGGTAACCTTGTTGGTTCTCCTAGAAAGTTGGCAGCCCTGAGATATGTGAAGGTGGGGAATTGTGTAAACAAAGCCCCCCATTTCTTTGTGGTAGCGATCACGCTCGTGCTTGGTTCGACCGTGTCTCATGTTCGAACTCAATAGGAAGATCACATCATAGAAGAAGGTGTCATTGATCTTTTTGAATTGGGTGATACTGGCCTCGAGCCTTAGCTCTGGGTAGTACTCATATATTTTGACCTGGGGCCATGTTCCACTCTGAATTAGTCCTGGGAACTCTCTCTCTGATGCAACTTCATATACCACATAGGATTTCATGTAGAACCTCCCAGTTTTCGAAACCTATGGGAGCTATTGCATGAGAAATTATCACTTATGATCTCCCCACGTGCAGCGTTGATTGGGAATATTCTTGCTCATAGTTTCTAGATATCTAAGCATTCATTTGTGAAAGTAGTGGGAAATAGTGAAGCCCCGAAATACTGGCCGAGGAAGGTGATGGTATCACTCGGCTCCTCATTGAAGTCACTGCATGGATGGTCCGGGGCCATCTACTCACCACCTTCTTGTTTTTAGGTATACTTTGTTCATCATCTCGCATACACTTGTATTCATTATCGGTCCATGTCTTTAAGCATTCTTCAATGCTTATTGCTACATATTAGGCTCGTGGTGAGGAATACCCAACATGATTTCAAGTGGCACCTTGGCATGACTATGGGGTTTGCAACATGAAAGGACAGCGTGCCAAAGGAAAAAGACTAATTTTTGCATTTTCTTTACAACTTCTTAGGTTCCTCTCTCTTTTGATTTTGCAAAATAACAAAGAGAGGTTTTGTGGGATTTGCAGCAAGGCAGCAGGTAGGGAAAATGGGTTTTTATTTCTTTCAGAGGCAGAGCCTTCCCAGATTTGTAGATCTGGAAGGAGAGATAAGGTGTTTTAGATAGTTCATGGATTGTTAAGCCTATTCATTTTTAGATTTCTAGATTTAACCTTTTATAACAAACCTAAAACCATAACAACCAAGAAACAAAACCACAAACAACCATAAGAGTGATAAAAACCACTTACCCAGGGATAAATAATGACGAAGGAATGACGTGGGATCCACAAACATGACAAACGACATGCGCAACTGAGGTCCGACAAGAAAGATTAACAAAGGTAGCGAATAACTTTTCTCAATTTCAATTTGTGAAAATGACAGGTGTTAACCACATATTTATAGGAAAATACCACATTTATTTCCCCACCAACTTTCTTTGGTGCACTTTTTAAAGTGTCAACATGAGTATAAATGTGCCTTGGCACAAGTTCTTTAATGTCGACATAACGTTTTCAGCGCCAAGGGAAAAGGGGGCACACATTTTTATGTGTCGACACATCAATTTTCGCGCCTTAAGCACATTTCTTTGGTGCAAGTTTGAGGATGTTGACATGTCACTCTTAGCGCCTTAGGGGCACAACTCTTTTCATGTTGACATGCCTTTTAGGGTGCCAAAGGATCTTCAAAGGCACACTTTTCTTGATGTTGACACAACAATTTTGCACCCAGCTCAAAAGGCTGAAAATGGCTAAGTTCTTAAAACTTGATTTTGGAAGGGAAAATTTTAAGCCATTTTGAACATTAGTAGACCTTCTCAGGGGACCAAAACAAAATTTTGGTATGGCAAAATTGCCCTTGTCAATTTTACAGGATAACAAGTCGACCCATTCATTTGCATTATTATTTTTTTAAGGTTTTAATACTCCTTTTGGTCTTTTGCATGTCTTCTATACATCTTGTATTATTAGTGACACCTAACATAGTGCACGGAATTTGATGCGAAACACAACGAGGGTTTCAAACCACTGCCGCCGAACTTGTGAAACTCGGTTGCATACCTTTTACACTAACTAGGGTGCCTCTTTTGTAGACCATAGCACCCGTAGGTGCCCCAATCCTTCTCTAAGTGCCCTAGTCCAGAGAATCGGTCTAGATCTATCCTTTTTAGGACCTTTGCATAGTTGTTTCTACTTCCATTATTCTCATTTTATTCCATGACACATACCATGAGATACTCAAATCAGCTAATTCATTTCCATACTTATCTTACATATTAGGGTTTATACTTTTATTATATTATTTTATCGGGTCATTCTTCATAGTTATTTACTACATCTATTTATTGTATTTACATGTCATTCTAGATTATATTAACCACACACATCTCCCCATTTTTAGTTAATCACTAAAAACCCTTATGAAAATTTCTTGAATGAGGATACGATAATAAATAAAGGTTTTTGTTTTGGAAGGAGTGAAAATAATATCATAAATAACCTCTAAATAAATCTAGTGATCATCCAATCTTTCCCATAATAACAAGTTATTAGACTAACGTACTTTGTATGTGTGATTGATGACAAAA
Source organism: Taxus wallichiana var. yunnanensis (assembly GCA_018340775.1). NCBI lineage: Eukaryota > Viridiplantae > Streptophyta > Pinopsida > Cupressales > Taxaceae > Taxus > Taxus wallichiana. Next base: position 498,723,774 of record CM031242.1, on the reverse strand, counting down.
TATGCAATGAATAGCCTATGAATAAGATTCTTAAGCTTGTTATTATTCCTTTATGAATACTGTAATAAAATTAAATAATAAAACAATGCAAAAAGTGTTTCCACTTAGAAAAAAACCCCACTATTGTTTAATTAATTAATCAAGAAACAAGGCGTATATACCCATTACAACAAGACGTTTCTATAATAAAGATGGCAAGTTAAATACTATAACTCCTAAGTGAACTAAATTCAACTCAAGATAGCTAAAATTATATTGAATATGAAAAGTATCATCCACTAATAATATATGGTGAACATGCAAGAAACCATTATTAGTTTAAGTGACATGTGCATAGTCTATTTACACAAATTTAGCTAAACTAGGTGTCCCACCTATCCTAAAAATATAAATAGACTAAATAAGACTAAACTCATTTATTTATACATAAAAAGGTTCCCCGTGTATTAGGTAGAAAAGTATGATGATTTGAACTCAATTAAGTACATGTTCGATGAACTACACTCTAACAAACACTTCTTCTAAAAAAGATTTTGTAAAAATTGATTTCTAGATTATTTTACATTTAACCAAAAATATCCAAAAAAATACAACTAAAATTAATTCTAACGTGAATCAATTAAGAACCCATATTACTATCATACTCAATGATTGTCAAGGATTTATAACTATTTTACAACAACCATTGTTAGTTATAATGCAACGAATCATTATGCTTAAATTCCCGCCTAGAAAAGGGAATAATTTTTCCTTCTTTGAGCTAGCAAGGAGAGCCACGAGATTTTAAGTCTTATATTTTTTAGGAGAAATAATTAGAGACTTGATTATGAGTCTTGAAAATTATCATGGATGTTAGATTGAGGAATAGAGAGATCATTAGCAACCAATGATGGGCTAAGATATTGGGTTTCTAAAATTATTGAGATGTTGTGGTTTGAGCATGTACTTGTTCAAGTAGTCAAGTGAGAGACATTAAAAGTTGATATGAGCCTTTCGAGGAGGGGTTAAATTAGTAGAAAAATTTTGGCATTGGAAATTCTCACGAGGGTTGCTTATTATGTATTTATTATGACTATATTTGCGACAAATAATTATGGCCAAACCGACATCACCATTTATCTAAGGGACCTTACAAATGTGCTTTGAAATGAATTTTTTTGCATGTGGATAAGAATGGGAAATCATGGATCTGAAAGGAACGATAACCAGATTGTACCAAGCCAAGAACACAAATGTTAATCAAACACTACGATATATAAGATGAAAGCAATTCGCGAAATAAATTTACTAAAAAAAATGAGTAAAGCAATATCATATATTATTATGGAACTCAATGAAATACAATGAGAATGGGCCTTGCTTATATAGGTAAGGAATAACAATCTAAGAACTAGTCAAGGTCGTAGATCAAGCTATAATCAAGGAAATAAGTAGTCATCAAAAACTAGTCAAGACCATAGATTTAGGAGAGAACTAGACATCAAGGATCTAGTCAATACCATAGATCAAGGAAATAACTATACCTAACAACTAGATAATATCTCCTAATATCTAAATAAGATAAAATAAATATCCACACACATAAGTGGGTGAGGATAAATACAATAAAGGTAAATAAATTACCTAGGTGAACATGAGCTCGTAAATACCTACTCTAACACCCCCTCAAGTGAAGCTAGGGGGCCAAAATAGAAGTGGCATGTCCACAAAGTATGAGTCCTAAAAACTAGGCTGATGAGGTACTCATATACAATAACTGGGAAAAAAGGACACCACAAAATACCCAAAACGAGTAACAACAAAGTAAAGAGAGTAAAAACCTATTACGAGGCATTCCAAGAAGCTCGGCTCAAAAAAATCGTATAATGTTGAAGAATTTTGGTGTGCATGTGGTTTGAATCCATTTCTCAATCACAAATCTCAAAAACAACTAACACTTTGAGCTTCACCGGAATATATCTCCATACAAGGATATTGTCAACGCAGATGATGTCGAAGGTGTAAAAACACCAAACATAATTCCATCAACTACTGCAAATAGGTGTGCCACGATCCAAGAATAATAACCAAAGTAACAAGGCAAGGACACAAAACCCAGGAGTTTCACGATCCAAGTAAAGCCAAGGTAACAAGGAAAGGACACGAAACTGAAGAAGCAGGATCAAAACCACACCCTCTCATACTGTTGAATGGGTGGAGTAATGCTACAAATTTGTATGATTTTCCAAAAATCAACTACTCTAACATTGAAAAATAACACTGGACTTCACCGAATAGATCCCCATAAGAGATCATCGACATGCCAAAAGTGTCGAAAATACGGATACAAAATCTCTCAACAAACAAGAGATACACTATACCTGCTAAAGAAAAATGCTCAAAACAAGAACCATTACAATGCGGAAGGTATAAAAAGTGGAGCAAGAGGATGAATGTTGGAGGATCCATGCCTATAGATTCCTCTCAACGAATGCCTATGTTGCAACCATGAGTGATTAGATATCCACCCCAAATCAACACGAATGGATGAAGAAGATGTTGCATATGACTTGGTGCAAAATGCACAATGGGTGCATGTAAAGGAACATCATAATGTGTGTTAGGTTAATCATGTCACGATGTTTCTAAATGAAATCTCAAGTTTCTCAAACATGAGTGAAGGTTTAGAACTCATGTGTTACTCATGGTCCTTAGAAAGATTCAAGTGAACAAAAATAGGAGCTCTTTCAATGTGTGATCCCAATGAAATATTTACTTGAAAACCAATTTCATGGTGAGAATTCCACTTAACATGTGGAGTAGGGAAAATGATACCCCTGTGAATGTCTACCATACCTCCACCAGTGAAACCCATGGAGCGGAGCATGTGAGAACTGAATGTAGTGGTATGCTTCTCAAAAAAGCCATCAATATGAGAAGAAGTAGGATACACAACACATGTTATTGTAATAGGCATACGGATGTGGAAGAGCATGCGAACAAAACCTCATATGCTTAGGAGCATCAAGAGCGATAATGAGGATAAAAGATTGGTAGATCAATGTCGGTGGGTACAAGAGAAACAACTGCTTTCACTAAGTAGACTAGGAGCATGGATATGGTTTCCCACAATATGATGGCGATGTTGTAGGCTATCAAGTTTTTTTTTTTGGGTAGTGTATTAGTGTATCTTTATCGTGAATGAGTGATTATAGAAAAAAAAATCGATTCTTGAGCGATCTATTTTCTTCCTCAAATTTTATAATATCCTCTTGAATTCCACACACTTCGAAAATTATATCATTCTCATAATCCATTATAGATACGAGAATGCAACTCCCAAAAGTTTAGGACGTCGGGCTCAACTGAAATTTAAGTCCACACCGATTACAACACTCCATATTTGGCACTTTATAATGAGTGTGTGTTACAATATGACACTTTATAATTATAGTGAAATTATCAAAATAAATATTTCCAATAGAAAGAACACAAAAAAAATCACTTTTACAAAAAATGACACTCAAAACCGAGTTACCGATCAAAAGATACAAGCTTTTCATTATGCTCCACTATTTATTTTAGTTGCCACTAAAACAAAATAAAATGCTCTTTCCTTCACCACACAAAAAATGTGAAAGGGGCTAGATTTAAGCACCTACTAGTAAGAATCACAAGATTTAAGTCCTCATATGACCAGGGGCTAAGGATTTCAATGGGTGTTTGACAAGGAATAACAATCTAAGAACCATTCAAGGTCGTAGATCAAGCCATAAATCAAGGAAATAACTAGTCATCAAAGAACTAGTCAAGACCATAGATTTAGGAGAGAACTAGACATCAAGGATCTATTCAATACCATAGATCAAGGAAAGAACTAGTCATCTAGTCATCGAGGATCTAGTCAATACCATAGATCAAGGAAAAACTATACCTAACAACTAGATAATATCTCCTAATATCTAAATAAGATAAAATAAATATCCACACACATAAGTGGGTGAGGATAAATACAATAAAGGTAAATAAAATACCTAGGTGAACATGAGCTAAGGTAAATACCTACTCTAACAGGTTCTTGTGTTAATTATATTGACATTTAAAAAATTATTAGGTAGATCGATGTAGAGAACCCTCTCGAGTATATCGAGAATCACCAACTTGAATATCAAATGATTCCTTATGGTCACGAGCAATGTTAACCTATACATAGACTCACTTTTGTAGTCTGAAAAAAAATTATGGGTTCCTTGTGTAGACATCTAAAATGTCGACATGATTAATTACAATTAATTTTTCCCACAACATCATCTAAATTCATATAATAATTAATCGCAAGATTAATTATTATTAATTTCATCATATTCCATTTTATCATTTATCCCATTAAAAATCCCTTTTATCACATTTAACCTTTCATCATTTATCATTTATCTCATTTTATCATTAATCACTTTAATATCCTAGTATCCTATTTTAAATCCTTCATTAACATTTTATAGGAATTTAATATTCCTACATCTCACCTACCACCTACCCTACACATCCCTACACCTAGCCTTTCCATGTAATCAAATTACTAATCATCATTAATCTAATCCTAATCTAATCACATCCTCACACCTCTAAATCTAGAGGCTTCTAAATCTAGAAGCCTCTCTAACCTTCTCCTTCCATTGAATTTTTAATTCAATGGAAGCTTCTTCCCTCCATTTAAAAATTCAAATAAACCTTTAAATATTCTCTAAAATTCTAGAATTATCCATTATATAATCCTCCATCTCTCTCATCAATTCTCAACCATTGATCTAAATCCAACATGGCTTAATCCCAACCATCCAATCCTCCACCCACAAACTATAAATTCAGCTCTCATCCTCCATGAAAGTTAATGAATGAACAAGCTAGTAAACAAGTTAGCAAATATTTTCCATTTTTATCACTCAATCAATTCATCATCCATCTACAATCTATCATCATCCAATCCTTCATCAATCATCAAGCATTCTTCAAGAAAAATCAAGGGGAGGTGTTGTCCAAGTGCATCCACATCAAATCTGAAGCAAAAATCCAATCCAACAAGCAATCCAAGAGCACATCCAATCATCAAAGAAGGAGAATTCCACTTGTAGGTAAGTACAGGTATATTGCTTTCTCCCTCTTTCCATCTTGCTCAATCTGAGGTAGTTGAATTATTGTGTTGGATTTTGCATTGATTTAGTTTCTTAGTCATTGCATATTTGCATGCTAACACAATTTTTCATATAAATTTTAGCGCTTCACCATGGGGCTTACCCCCCAAATTTTTAATTGTTTTTAGTAGCATTTAGTGTCATAAATAATTTTTCCAAATTTCAATATTTTTGTGATCATTTACACCTTAAAATTTCAAATTTTCATAAAAAAATGGTTTTAGTGCTTTTAACCTAAAACAACACTTTTGTATATCCCGTAGTGCATTTCAATTACTTCAAAAATTTTTTAACCCTTAAAACCTCAAAATTCCCCTTTTTCTTGCATTTTTGTCTTCGTGATGAAACCACCCTTCCCTGATGGCTAGGTGGTCCCATGACCGCCACCAGACGGGATAGGGCAATCGGTCCATGTAACCTTTCGCCTCCTGCCTGCAGGCGGCGGTCTCTGTACACATTTTCCATTCTTCCACGATGATCGCGTCAAATGTAAATCTTCAATTTTACATGCTTTCTTCAACCACTTTGGCTTGCATTAATGTTTTTGGTTCCCTGGTAATAGTGTTTTCCCTTTGTTTATAGTAAAAGAGTTCAATTGGGAGTTACCCTCTAGTAAATGCATTTGTTATAAATAGCCAGATTGTTTTCAAACAAATGGCCCCTCACCTTCTCAATTCTCTTATTCAGTCTTTGAATTTCTTGCTTAGAATTCTATCGTTTCATGTTTTGCCTCCATTATTGGTCTTTTAGAGGTCATTCAATCTTCTTGTTTTAGTCTTGTTCCATTGTTGCTCCATACAAGTCAGTTTAGCATAGAATAGCTTCATTTCTAGATTAGAATCCATTAAAGTTGTAGGTTTTGTTTTGTCACAAGGATAGATTCTAAAACTCTCGGTACACTTGTGTTGTATTCCCACAATAAATCCCGCTAGGAATTACATAGTCAAGCTCTTGTTCACTTGCGCTTATCCCTCTCCTACTCGCATTGTATTCGGTCTATATCCAAAGCTGCCATTGTTCAAATACCATCTTCTATTGATACTATCATATACACACTTTTCTAGATTCACGAGAACACGAAGGAATGAGGAGATCACACTGAGGGGATGAAATCACACACAACTAGATTTACCACTGTTCTATAAATGCCAGGTTTGAGCTATCAAAGTTCTAGTTACAACATATCAAATAGAGTAGTGAATTATTTTATTTCAGTTAAAATTTCACTCTCGATATCACTAGGGAAGCTATGGGGATTGATAGTTTCTAGAAACTATGATTCATTCCTCACTTCTGAGGTAGGATCGAGAGTCTTTCAATTTAAAATAATTAGTTGCTTAGATATTTAGGATAAAATCACAACTACACAGGAAAATAGCCACACCAGGCTACTTTGTTTGTTTTAAATTCTGTTACTAGATTAGTTGTTCATTTTTCTAAATATACTAGAATAGCTGCTCTTTAATTTCATTAAAATACGTCATTGAAAATACAAAAATAGAAGAATGCTTGCATAGTGTAAATACTTCTTTCGTAATCAGTTTATTAATTTTAGTTAAAAGTTGAATCATTTTGTATGACAATCACAGACCTAGAGAGCCTAGAGAATATATATTTGAACCCATAGTGCCTCAACCAAATCTACCCACAACATTAGCTGATATAGATCAAGACCTTAGGATACAGTCTTTTGAGCAACAACAAACCTACAAGCAATTAGTGAACAACTGAGAGGATTAAATATCGAAGATGACAAAGCTTACACATTTTGGTCAAATCATCCTAACTATAGACTACCTTGATAAAATATCCGAATGACCGTACAAGGATTCAAAGAGAACAAGCATTTGGTTGCGATCCTTTAGTTCCACAACCTGATGCAGGAGACCTCCTCGTTGACATAGATACTAGCTTACGCATTCAAGTTGCTAGAACACCTGTAAGGTATTCCGAGAAAATCATACAACTTCTAGTTCTAAACATAGAGGCTGAAAAGGCATATGATTACTGGATAGTTGGAAGAAGGGATTGATTCTTCACATGACCATAACAGGTCCACAACAACCATGAACTCATGGTTGTGATCCCCAAGTCCCACAACCCAACGGGCCTACAAATCAATTAAGTATTGACACCGGTTTACGAACGCTGGTATTTAGATCCTCACCACTCCCACCAGATATCATCACGTAATTCTCCGTATTAAATATAGAAGCCAATCAATCTAATATTTTCTAGGCTAGACCAGAAAACCACCCATAGTTCACTACAAATCCACTAAACCTCCTATCACCATTTTCATGACCTTGTCTGGAGATATATACGAAGCTCCCACAGGTCACTTCCCACGTATCCAACAACCAAGAAACAGGATCTCGGCAGAGCTCGACATTGATTGGAGCCTCCGAAACAACCATTATATCCGAAATGAACCATTACACCAATTCAGGTTAGGAGGGCCTTCTTTGCCTTAGATTCACAGATTCCATTATTGCGTATTGAGGATATAAGATTACCCGATTAGCTTGTCTGATATCCATTCATATTCAACATTCACCGGTTGTCTCGGCACATGACCTCTGGGAGGTCGGGTACGAGGAAGAGGTACTTGTAGATTCCCATGCTCGCATGTCACTTTTCCATCATACAAAATTGGTGAACCCGACGTGAAACAAAAACAGTTCTTCCTCTTTTTTTTTTTCATTTCTTTCATCCACCTTCACTCTTTCCCATTATTCTGTGGGTATTCATATACCCCCCAATATGTCGGGATACGATGCATATGGTAGACCTCTCTCAGGTCTCGAAGTAAACTATAGTCAAACAAATAGACAACCATCACCCTCACTTTCTGCATGGGCTGATAACTATTCAAGTAATTACTTGTCATCTCAAACTCCCCCTCAAAGAACTAGCTCAAGTTCTTCATTCCAAATTGAGGAGTTTGATCAACTTGCACAAACACAACAGCCAGAGCCCTCAGGCTCTAATAATATGACATTTACTTGGAGAATCCACTTCATCTCCTCGGGTCTTGTTCAGACCACAGATCAATAGACAGTCAGACCACTCCCCTTTTTGGATGAGGAGTACTTAGCACTTTGCTAAAAGTGAACAACGCTTCCAAAATATGTATCCACCTATAGGGAGTTTACAAATACAATCTGATACCCTATTCCAGGAAAACACCCCCATTCCTCCACCTATGGGAAATACCCTCGGTGAAGCTTGGCAGGGTAATGATCAATTCATAGCAGGGTATCACACCCCTTTACAACCTCAAGGTATACAACAAACACCATTAAGGAAAAGCACTGTGTCTTCACCAATAGAGGTCATTTCAGCCTTAGTTGAAAAGGTTAGAGGGCTGAACTTGCTCAAGCAAACCAAAATTCATATTTTGGGGCAAGTAGAATCCCCAACCCTCCACATCATCCCAGTCAAGTTGACCTCCTTACAGGAACAGGCACGTTAGGCATGCCTCCTCAAAATCCTTATAGTTACCCACAACAAACACCAACTAGGACCGCATTTTCAAATGCCACTCCAGTTGAAAACATGACACCTCCTGGCTTGGCACCAAACAACCCATACCAAAACAATGCTCCTCCTTACTTAAACATTTATTCAAAGTCACCACAAGGAGACATGTTCTCTTCTCCCGGGATGTTCGTTCAACCACAGGATTCCCTTATGTCCCTACAAATGCATATGCTATGCCATATCAACAACCCATTCCACCTCCCCCCCCTCAACAAGCCATCGATGGTCGAGGCCTATGCGGTAGGGACTTATTCAGAATATTTAAAAGAGCCCCTAGACTTCACCATACGAAGTGTTATGCTTCCAAGACCTCTTCCCGATTTACCCAAATACAAAGGGGAAGGGATCCAAATGCACACATTAAGGCCTATGCCACAACCATATAGGAGTTACTCCCTTGGGATGGGGTTGTTGCTAAAATATTCCCTAAGACCTTAGAAGGTATTTCCCTTGATTGGTATTATAGAATACCTGAAGCCTCGATACACTCATTTAAACAACTCATGTCAGAGTTCATCAAAGCTTTTGACATGAACAAATTGTTAAGAACAGAATCGGGAATTCTTGCATATTAAACAAGAACATAATGAATCCACTGCTCATTTTATTCAAAGATGGCATATGGTTCTCTACTCATCAGCAAGTGCTCCAAACATGGATCAAATGGAACTATGTGATTTATTCCTTAATTCTCTCAATAGAGAGATAAAGGAAGAAGTCCAGAAGTTCCCACTAAGAACTTACGATGAAGTACTCGAGAGTGCTCTCCGAATCGACCAAGCAATGATAGATAGTGGTCGTAAGACATATGGGACAAATGGGAAATTAACCACTCCCAATCAAAACACCGCGGCCTATCCTAATACCGGGAATGCTAATCAAGGACCTAAGATCCTTAACAAGAACCACAGAGTTACAACAGATGGAGTAACTGACCAAGTTAAAAGGGAAAATGTTGTAAACATTTCACCACCTTAATAATAATCAATGAAATAACAATTTTACTCCAACAATCAACGCGTGGATTTTAATCATCCACCACGACAAAACAACAACAACAACAAAAAAATCCAAACACAAAGTCCAAATCAAAACCCAACTGGATATCAGAGTCAAAACCAAAGGCAACAACCTCAAAATTTTAACTCTAACAACCAACAACCTTATCAGAATTTTGGGCCACAACAGATTATAAATCAACAACCTCAAAATTATAATCCCAATTTATATTGTGGCTTCCACAAGATTCAAGGCCACGATACTAGGACTTGTCATGAATACAATAAATTCATGCAACATTTTCCAGAAGATCAAAAAACTCTTTATAGATATGTTTTTAGCAAATTCTGTAGTACCCACGCCAAACACTTATGCAGGGGCAATTTCCCCTCAAAATGCACCCCTCAAGATCTTTAATGATCCACTCCCAAACCATTCTAACAATAACAGCTAGATCCTAATGGAACAAACAAGGGTGTCATAACAGGAAACAATGATCATGAAGCTTCAACTTCATTAAATCCACCAGTCGCACCCCAACTAGGAACTCGACCCCAAACTAAGATAGTTGGTTTGGTAGAGTTAGACACCGAGCTACCCATAGAAACCATAACAAGAACACATGGGATTATTCTTCTCAACCTACTCCAAGTTATCCATTGGAACTAGACAACAGTCAACAAACATTGGTAAAACCCATAGGCACCTATGATTTAATTAATGATTTAACTAAAACCTTCTCTCACATCTCCTTTTTGGATTTGTTAAAGAACTCTCCCACCCACAGGGCTGCCTCTTAGAAGCATTAGGCCTTGGTCATTTAATCAACATCACTCCTCCTCTAGAAACGCAAGTAAACCATGTAGACTTTGACGTTTATCCTCCGGGGCAGCCAGATAGGGATACTGAATTTATATTTGATATAAGCAAAATGCCAACAGAACGCTGAGATTACATGAAGAGGTGACCCAACTTTACATTTACAAGTATGGGTTTACAATAATTATGTTAAACGTGCAATGGTTGATGATGGGGCAGTAGTTAACATAGTCCCCTTCACTTTTCTTCAAAAGTTAGGATATGGAGAGACAAACTGTTCCACAACATGAAATACGCTAAGAGGATATGATAGCCTCAAGGCCACTTCATTGGAACCATAGTTTTACCAGTCACTTTAGGACCCAAGATGGTCCTCACCGAAGTTTTATATTATAGATCGGAAACCAACTATAATATGATCCTTGGTCAGCCATGGATACACCGCATGAAGGCAATCCCTTCCACGTTATTCCAAGAAATAAGATTTCTACACTTAGGGAAAATATTTGTGGCACAAGGTGACCCAAAACCCTTCGATATACACCTAGCTGATTTGAAGAAAAGACCGGGTGTTCACTCCGAGTTTGAACTCCCAACAAATCAACTCATCAAACCAATTAATTCAAAACCAAAAGAAGAGTTGATACCCACCACAAAATTAGAAATTACAAATCCAGCCGAGGACATTCCAACACTCAAAAATGAGACCAATGTTATAAAAATAGTGTCACTAGGGACTACCACAAAAATTGTCGAGTTGCTAGAGAAAGACTTACCTATTCTCCTACCATTTGATTCTATGGGTATGGGACACACCCTGGGAATTGCTTCTCTTCCATCGAGAAAATTTTTATGGTAGAAGTAACCGAAGCAAAAGAAATAGATACGACAGATATCCCAACATCCATTTTTCCAAGCAAGTATTGGACTCTCCACTTCGATGGAGCTAGATGTCACTTTGGAGCTGGGGCGGGAGTAATCTTTACTTCACCCGAGGGAAAGATCCTACCTTTCACCTTTAAATTAAACTTTGAATGTACAAACAATGGGGCTGAGTACGAAGCTCTCCTCCTTGGCCTCATCCTAGCCAAAAGAATGGGCGTCGATAACATTAGAGTGCTAGGAGACTCACAACTAGTTGCAAACCAAGTCTCTGAGGTATATGAAACTAGGGCTGAACATTTACAACTCTATAAAACAACAATATTAGATCTAAGCAAGGGATTTAACTTCATATCAATTGAAGCAATCCCACGAGAGTAGAACCTTCTCACAGACTCATAACAACCTCAGCTTCCCGTTTCACTCCAAACAATGAGTTGGAAGATACAAATTTCACAGTATCACTTCACCAAACCATTAGTGCGTAAAATACCAACAAACTCACTCCTGACTCATGGAGAAGCTGAGGATGATTTTTCTATCATGGATCACTTTGATGATGATAGAGTCACTCTCGAATATCTAAACACCTATGCGAGCTACACCTTGCTCACCGTATAGTTGATCTTTCCCTAATACCACATTCCTCTTCCTATTTTGGAAATCCCATGGTAGAGTCTCCTCCATAGAAGGATCTCGATATCTATGAGATAGAAAATGGAGAAAGCTTGGAACTACCTCCAGCCCCACCTAATTTGAAGAAGGTAACACTTCTTTAATAGAAGAAACCATTGACATAAACATTGGAACGGAGGAAGAAGAACCAAAAATTTTGAAGTTGGGATCCTCGTTAACTCCAGAGGAGATAGAAATACACACCCAAATCCTCAAAGAACATCAAAAGGCTTTCACATTTAACTATAAAGAAATGATGGGCATTGCACACCACATGTCACGGTACATAATCTTGTCACTAAACCAGATGCAAAACCAATTAAATAGAAGTCAAGACCAATGAAGCCAAAAGTGGCTCTCATGGTAAAAGAGGAAGTAATAAAACTTCTCCAAGTGGGATTCATCAAGCCCATTGACTATTCACAATGGGTATCTAATATCGTCCCTGTCTAAAAAAGAATGGGAAGATACATTTGCATAGATTTTCGGGATATTAACAAAGCTTGTCCCAAGGATGACTTCCCATTACCATCCATTGACGTTATCATTGATGCAACAACTAGATTTGAACTATTGTCCCTCATGGATGGGTTCTCAGGGTATAATCAGATTAAAATATCTAAACAGATCAAGCCAAAACTACATTCATAACTCCCTGGGAACTTATTGCTACGTTGTCATGCCATTTGGTCTTAAGAACACCGCTACATATAAGCGGGAAATGACATATATATTCCATGATCTTATCCATAAAATTGTGGAATCCTATGTGGATGACTTGTTGGCCAAGGCCAAGAAATGTTGTGATCATCCAGAAGTGCTCCGTATCATCCTCTCACGATTAATTGAATATGGCATCACATTAAACCCAGAGAAGTGCGTGTTTGGTGTGACAGAGGCAAACTTCTTGGGCTACATTATATCTTCACGAGGGATTGATGTTGATCCAGCCAAAATACGGGTTGTTCTCAAAATGATCCCACCATCGATGAGTCTGAATCAGGTCATTTCTTGGGAAACTCGGTGCAATCCAAGGTTCATTCATCCCGATTTAAGTTTTTCCATTCATCCAATCAACAATCTATTAAAGAAAGATTATAACATTGATTGGACTGAAGAATGCAACGAGGCCTTCGAAGTAGTTAAACACTTCTTGTTGTCTCCACCCACGCTAATGCCTCCCAAACCAGACCACCCTTTGATCCTATACTCACGAGCCACTCATGTCTCACTAGCCTGCATGCTTGGCTCAAGAAGACAATGATAAATGAAATGCGGTCTATTTCATTAGCCAAACGTTGCTCGATTATGAAACACGTTACACACAGAGAGAGAGAATGCCTTGCCATAGTCTTTGCAACAAAATGTTTAAGACATTACATGTTAAACCAAGAAACAAGGGTCATTGTAAAGACAGATCATTTACGAACATTTCTCACGCAAGGATCTTTATCTAAAAAGGTTGGGACATTTCATAACCTTAATGGGAAAATTTGAGTTGACATTCATAAACCAAAAATCCATTAAGGGACAAATCATTGCAGATTGGTTAGCTGACAATCCACTAGATGGAGGCAATCTGGTAAATCTAGACTTTCCTGATGAGTGTGTATACTTCATCAAAACCAGGCCCCCATCTCTACATGTCCCTGGTACACTGATATCATCAATTTTATCATAGACCACACATACCCGAAAGGTGCCACATCACAACAAAGAAGGTGGTTACACATTATTACCACTAAATATGTTGTTTTAGAATAGGTACTCTATCGTAAAGCCTTCGACGACATGCTTCTAAGATGCGTCGACATAGAAGAATCCAAGAAGATTCTTCATGAATCCCACAGTGGGATATGTGGAGGCCACTTCGGTGGTCACACCACCACTCACAAAATACATCGATGGGCTATTTTTGGCCCACTCTCGAGCATGATGCAGTGGAATTTGTACGTAAGTGCCACAAATGCCAAGAATTCTCTCACGAGATTCACATGCCAACACAATCCCTACAACCAATAATGACCCCGTGGCCCTTCTCCACGTGGGGTCTGACTTGATAGGGAAATTCTCTCCCTCATCAACCGATGGCCATAATTTTATAATTACAGCCATGGAATATTTTACCAAATGGGTGGAGGCCATGCCTCTCACCACAGTACTAGGTTCGGTAATTGCCAAATTCATTCTAAACCAAATCATTTGCAGGTATGGTGTCCCACAAGTCATTATCTCAGATAATGGCACATCCTTTAAAAATGATGAAGTCCATGAGTTATGTAGAAAATTCAAGATAAACCATCACACGGCCTCTCTTTACTACCCTCAAGCCAATGGGCAGGCCGAAGTGACAAACAAAAACATTAAAGGCTATTCTCCTCAAAATGGTCAAGGAGAACAAGTGAGATTGGCATTTAAAACTATATCCAGCCTTGTGGGCCCATCGAACCTCAATAAGAACACCAACAGGAGCAACCCCTTTCTCATTGGTATTCGGGGTAGAAGTAGTTCTCCCACTTGAGGTTGAAATACCTAGTCTCCGCATCTCATTACAAGGGATTCTGGATGAAGAAGCTTATAGGGAGGCACCTCTCTCAACTGGAAAGCCTTGATGAGGCCAGGCTAAACATGCCAACAATGGCACAGAGCCTATGCTGACCGGATGTGCCGGCAAGTAGTATAACAAAAAAATTCTATGAGTGAGAAATATATGAGGGAGATCTAGTTCTAAGACTAGACAACCGGATCGATAAGAAAACCGGTGAAGGAAGGAAGTTCCGCCCAAGTGGTTGGGCCCATACCGAGTCATGAAGGACTACGGAAATGGTGCGTATATCTTTTTGTGCACACTAGAAGGTGAGGAATTCAATGAAACTATCAATTCCTTGCATCTTAAATGGTTTTACGCATAAACATCAAAATCACCACTTGTACATTATAGCTACCTACATTGCATTAGTCATTTAGTTGTTTCATTTTGTCCACTCATTTCATAAAAATGGTAGTCCAGAACTTACTCTTAAGCAATTTATTACAAATTTCTGAAAGTATTGGCAAAAGCATTCAAAACACATCTCTTCAAACATCATCAACTATTTTCAAATCTTCTCATCAAGTTCGACAGACAAGTATTGATGAAAACCATACCAAGGCCTGCATACTTGGTTTTGCTCTTTCTTTCTACTAGGTGAAGTTGTCCTTACCTATGGTCTATTCTAGAAGCTTCTTGGTGTCACATCTATCCCTCTTAAATCTCTTTGAAAGAAAGGATATCCCAAAGTCATAGATCAGAAATGTCAAAATCAAATGAAATCAAAAGCACCAAGCAAACAAAATATTTTATTTTACACACTTCTTTTCCCCATCAACCTTCGGTGATAAGCCCACATCTCTTACTGGTGGTGTGAGGTTGGGAAAGGAAAGAAGTGCCCTTACTCACCTATATCTTGCCTTTGGTGACAAACCCATGCTTCTTACTAGTGGCATGAGGCAGGGTGTGGGGGTCCATTCACACAAATTAACAAATCTTGGTATGCTAAAAGCACAAATCAAATTCTATTAAGAGAAAACAAATATCCAAATTCCAAAGAGATCAAATCCTCAAAACCAGATTTTGTCAACCAAGTTGCCATTTATGAATCTAAGTCTAGATAAACTAGAAAGTAAGTGGCCTTCTAAGCTTGGTGGTAGTTTTGAGTAGGGTAGGTGTGTAGGTCTAAGTTTGGTTTCTATTACTTTTGTTTGTCTCTCTCATCATTCCATTCAGTCAAACTCATACAACTTGTGCCCTTCCTAACTCTTGGTGTTGAGCCCTCGCATCTTACTAGTTGCGTGGAATTGGGATTGGGGCAAGTTCATCTCTTTATCACTATACATTCATCACGTTTTTCCAACATAAGAAGAAATTACAAACATTTCCCAAAGAGTTCAAAAGTTCAGTACTACCATATGTTTGTATCATCTCATATCAACATTACAAAAAAATACAAAGTAAAACATTCTTGTTTATTATCATTTGTCATCCATTGCATACATTCTGAAAAACATGAAAACAAATATTCTAAAAACATCTAAGTACACATGTGGAAACAAGTCACAAAATTCTAGGCACCAAGAGTCTAGATCCAAAAAGATATATATATATATATATATATATATATCAAAGTTTCATATATAATGCCATCATGCACTAGGCATGGTCAAAATGCTCAATGAGCCCGAAAAGTACAAAAACACTCATATAGATATCTAACAAAATACTACAAAAATGGCCTCTCAATCCCTATGGGATCCCTCAGAGGGTGCACGACCACGTCTAGGACTCCAGCTACGCCGCGCTCTGAATGCACTGAGGGCTCATGGTCACGGCCAGTAGCTTGCCATCTCACTATGAGAATGACTCCTCCTCATCAAGCACTCGGTCATCCTATATCCAGCTACCTCAACGATGGAGAGAAGTCATGATCTTCACCGCATGCCAGATAGAGGGAGAAAAAACATCGGTGCCTACTGCCTACCAAGCTCAAGGCTCCCCACATCTACAGAAAGCTCAACACGAGTCTTCTCCGAGGGGAGCAACGGGTATCTGTGCATACTCGGTGAATCAAGTCTCGCCACTCATCAACAGTCACTACAAACAAAGGAGAAAACAAGTTAGAAAATGATCAAAAGATAAAACCAAGAGTAAAAAAAAAAAAAAAAAATAACAACTAAGACAATTCTAACTAAAACAAATGTCAAGAGAAGAGTGACAACTCACTCGGATCTCCGGCCTCCAAGAAGGATCTCTAGGATCCGCGCCTGCCACTGATGCCACCACTGACTGGTGTCCCTCTCCCACATCTGGGGCAAATGTGATGGCCTGCAATGGACTCACCATCTCCACCTAAGTCCTGAGAGAGAACTCCTCTGAGACCAAAGTCACCCTCTCTGCACTCCACTCCCGCCCTCTCGGCCCAGGATCTCCTGAGTATCATGCCACTCGGGATCACTATCATCCCCCCACCCATCTCACTGATCTCCATCTCCTCTGTCTCCTCCTCTGTCTCTCCCCCAGTGAACTCCTCAGACTCGGAGTCCACGTCAATGGGCTCATCACTGCTATGGGCGGGACCGGTGGCAATCCAAAGTAAAGGTGCCTGAGGAGCACCGGCTCTCCCTCGAGCACGTACTACCCTCCTGGCCATGCAATGGGAACACCGGGAGTAACAATAGTCCAACCCCGGCCTCTAGGACCTCCCCGAGCCTCACGGATAGATCTATACACTGGCCCCACCGAGGAAGCATGTCACTATAGGGGAGGCCTGAACTGTTGTGGTACTCTATCAAAGGGGTGGATCTCCAACTTCCCCCCTGTCTACTAACTAGTTGGTAGTCTGACAAGCAATCAATGTAACAGTCTCCTCTCCCCATACCCCTACCATGGCCTGATAAGGAGTGGCCTCCATGTCTGCAGTGGTCAAAGAGGCCACTGGCTGGTGGGGTGCTCTAAGAACTATCATCCCCTGTCCACCTCGCTGCCCTGACGGCCCCGGGATCCTCTACCTCTACACCTCTCCCATATGGGGTGATATGCTCATACACCCAACTCATGACAAGAGTCGGGTGGCTCAATGACTATCCCTGTAATCGACTACCCTATATAAATCATGGTAGGTAGTCCCGAGGATATCTACTCCCCAAGCATAGACACGTCCATGGCCCTCAATCTGTAATAATGGGGGCCCAACAATATAAGAGAGTGTCTCCTCCCTTGTCCCCAATCAGTCTCGAAAGCAAGGATGCCCATGATGGCCTTGCAGGAGCACAGAATGTCTGACTCAATAATGGAGTGGATCCTCACTCCCTTCTTTGATCCCATCGATACAACTACATCCCCATATAGGTGGCCCACTGAACCACCTGAGATCTCGATACTGCTGTCTTAAGAGACAGCCACCACCCAAGGATCGGAACCCCCAATATATAGTAAACATCCTCCAGGGTGATGGTCCACTCACCCCTAACTCCTGGAATCGGAAGGTGTTCCGATCCACATCCCAGTATGAAAATAAGTCACATAGTATGTGACTAGCAGGTGCAACATGAGGGACCTCATGCAATCCTCCAAATGCCAGCCCTCTGAAGGGTATCTCGCTCTGCCTGAGAGTGCCTCTAACACTGTTGGGAGCCAATCACACCCTCTCTCGGCTCCATCTAATATACTCCTCCTTTTGCATACACCCAAAAACACAAAAAGGAGTAAGTTAGTACCAAAATCCAATTGGAAAAACTATTAAAAACATGTGAAAATGCTAAAAATGCAAAAATAAATAAAGAAAGCATTGTTTTTGCTTTCTGTCATGAACCACCACCCTGTGCAGAGTGGCGGTTCCATAACCACCACCTTCTAAGGTGGCGGTCCCACCACCCCACAGGCAGGGGGTGGCGGTCTGTCCTCTCCCGCAAACAAAATGGGTCGAATACCCTAAAAATGCCTAAAAACAAGCAAATACACCATTTTAACTAAAATAAAAACCTACCCTATGGGCGCCCCCCCCTAGAGACACATTTAAAACTAATATTTTCAAAAATACCCCCCCAGACAAAGATTTCATCATTTCCACATTTTAGGTTTAAAAACAATAAATCGAGAAGAACTAACCTAAGACTTCATGCGGGTCGATGTTCCACTCTCGAGGCATGATCACTATCTCACCACGAAACGTTTTGACTATACTCTCATCAAAACCATCACCGTGGGTCCCAGAGCTCAAAAACTATCAAATCAATCCACGCAAATGAATAGTAAAATGAGTTCATTTTATATATATAGCTTTCTAAAATTGATTTTGAATGTCTTTCAGGGTCGGAGCATCAACGAGAGGTAAGTTCTAAACCCCACGTAGATGGTAAGTCCTCATTTCATATCAATTTTGTTTATTTCTCAATTTATTTTATCTATCTGCACTTGAGTCCCCTTTTTCATTTTTACAGATAGCGGGATTTGGATGGTGACTTTCCAACACACGGGCATGTCAGGTATAACTCCTAACTCCCCATTTCGGGACCACCATACTTGGATCCACCATTTTACACCTCTTCATGGCTAAGACATGCTTCTCCGAGGGGGCAATATATGTACGTACCCAAAATTGTAGGGTACTACACCACCGAACGATGTTACACATACCCCAATGATGATACAGGTCTCCTTGCAAGGTGTTCGAATCCAAAAAGCTCACCAAGTATACGTTTGTATCCCGCATGCCCCACTCGGCCTCCACATGCTTTGTTTTTCCCTTTCCCCCTTTTTTTTTCTTGCATTTTTGTCTTCAAAGACAAACCACCACCTCGCTGCAGGTGGCGGTCCCATGACCGCCGCCCAGGATAGGCGGCGGTCCCATAACCGCCACCCTACACAGGGTGGCGGCGGTCCTATACATTTTCCAGATTCTTCCGATGATCACGTCAAACATAAATCTTCAATTTTACATGCTTTCTTCAACCACTTTGGCTTGCATTAATGTTTTTGGTTCCCTGGTAATAGTGTTTTTCCTTTGTTTATAGTAAAAGAGTTCAATTGGGAGTTACCCTCTGGTAAATGCATTTGTTATAAATAGCCAGCTTGTTTTCAAACAAATGGCCCCTCACCTTCTCAATTCTCTTATTCAGTCTTTGAATTTCTTGCTTAGAATTCTATCATTTGCATGTTTTACCTCCATTGTTGGTCTTTTAGAGGTCATTCAATCTTCTTGTTTCAGTCTTGCTTCATTGTTGTGCCATACAATCAGTTTAGCATAGAATAGCTTCATTTCTAGATTAGAATCCATTAAAGTTGCAGGTTTTGTTTTGTCACAAGGATAGATTCTAAAACTCTCGGTACACTTGTGTTGTATTCCCACAATAAATCCCACTAGGAATTACATAGTCAAGCTCTGTTCACTTGCGCTATCCCTCTCCTACTCGCATTGTATTCGGTCTATATCCAAAGTTGCCATTGTTCGAATACCATCTTCTGTTGATACTATCATATACACACTTTTCTGGATTCACGAGAACACGAAGGAATGAGGAGATCACACTGAGGGGATGAAATCACACACAACTAGATTTACCACTGTTCTGTAAATGCCAGTTTGAGCTATCAAAGTTCTAGTTACAACATATCAAATAGAGTAGTGAATTATTTTATTTCAGTTAAAATTCACTCTCGATATCACCAGGAAGTTGTGGGGATTGATAGTTTCTGAGAAACTATGATTCATTCCTCACTTCTGAGGTAGGATCGAGAGTCTTTCAATTTAAATAATTAGTTGCTTAGATATTTAGGATAAAATCACAACTACATAGCAAATAGCCACACCAGCTACTTTGTTTGTTTTAAATTCTACTAGATTAGTTGTTCATTTTCTAAATATACTAGAATAGTTGCTCTTTAATTTCATTAAAATACGTCATCAAAAATACAAAAATAGAAGAATGCTTGCATAGTGTAAATACTTCTTTCATAATCAGTTTATTAATTTTAGTTAAAAGTTGAATCATTTTGTATGACAATCACAGGACCTAGAGAGCCTAGAGAATATATATTTGAACCAATAGTGCCTCAACCAAATCTACCCACAACATTAGCTGATATAGATCAAGACCTTAGGATACAGGTCTTTCGAGCAATGAAAAACCTACAAGCAATTAGTGAACAACTAGAGGATTAAATATCGAAGATGACAAAGCTTACACATTTTGGTCAAATCATCCTAACTATAGACTGCCTTGATAAAATATCCCGAATGACCGTGTACAAGGATTCAAAAGAGAAAGCATTTGGTTGCGATCCTTTAGTTCCACAACCTAACGCAGAGACCTCCTCATTGACATAGATACTAGCTTACGCATTCAAGTTTCCAGAACACCTGTAAGGTATTCTGAGAAAATCATACAACTTCTAGTTCTAAACATAGAGGCTGAAAAGGCATATGATTACTAGATAGTTGGAAGAAGGGATTGATTCTTCACATGACCATAACAGGTCCACAACAACCACGAACTCACGGTTGTGATCCCCAAGTCCCACAACCCAACGGGCCTAGCAAATCAATTAAGTATTGACACCGGCTTACGAACGCTTGGTATTTAGATCCTCACCACTCCCGCCAGATATCATCACACAGTTCTCCATATTAAATATAGAAGCCAATCAATCTAATATTTTCTAGGCTAGACTAGAAAACCACCCATAGTTCACTACAAATCCACTAAACCTCCTCACCATTTTCATGACCTTGTCTGAGATATATACGAAGCTCCCACAGTCACTTCCCACGTATCCAACAACCAAGAAATAGGATCTCGGCAGAGCTCGACATTGATTGGAGCCTCCGAACAGCCATTATATCCGAATGAACCATTACACCAATTCAGGTTAGGAGGGCCTTCTTCACCTTAGATTCACATATTCCATTATTACGTATTGAGGATATAAGATTACCCGATTAGCTTGTCTGTATCCATTCATATTCAACATTCACCGGTTATCTCGACACGACCTCGGGAGGTCGGGTACGAAGAAGAGGTACTTGTAGATTCCTCATAGCTCATCTCCTTCATCTAAATATACCACCCTTTATCTACATCTACATAATCAAAACAATTTAATCCTAAACCAAAACCACATACCCAATCCTAATTCAAATAAATATACTTGACCTCCAAGCCCAAAACATCCACTTTGGCCCTAGGGCTAATCCATCCCCTCATCTTCTAAACCACAACAATCTCATCCAAATCATAAATCCAAATCATCTCATAATCTACATAATCGTACACCTTTACTTCCTACTCCATCCAAACCATTTCACCCAAACCACTTCACTCCTTTAGGAGAATCATTGACCACCATCTTCCATCATCTAAAAACCTTCAACATGATCATTCATCCCCCAAACAAATCACACAATAAAAACCTTCCCAAACCATCTTGGTATCAAGAACACTATTATTGTGACTTCCATCACACCCATGGACATTCAACCAATCGTTGCATGCAATTTAGGTCTTATGTCCAAATCTCATTAACCAAGGAATTCTTATCCTTGTACCTCTCTATCCACCACCTTTTCATCACAATCATATCCCTAACCATCGTCCATCATCCAAATCTCAATCAACATCCAAACATCTTCATCCATCCAAATCTCATCATACATCTAAACACCCCTCACCACCAAAAACCAAAACAAATCTCATCTCCCATCCTTTATTAAGTTTGGCCTCTTAGCGGATGATAAAATTACAACCCCCTAGTCTTATGATGACCACATGACATCATCCTACCCATCCACTTCATACCCTATAGCAAAAAATATGTTCGATAATATGAAACATCAAGGTAAAGACTTAGGCATTTATGAACAAGGCATTCGTGAACCCATATCCCTTCATCAAAATCCAGGTCGTTCAGGATTAGGTTATAAACCTAACACTAATAACATCCCTCCCACTACTCCATCACAACCCATTTCTACCACTCCTCTTGTTTATCCTACTATCCCAACCACTCAACCCAATCACAAATCCTTTAATCCCCCTACAAATACCAAACACCTAAAAATGGATTGAGCACATAATTCATCGCCTGCGCATAGATGTTCTTTCCTTCCCACCCACCCTCATTTCATATAACATCTACATCCATTTGCATCTAATCCATTTATATCCTCACATCCATTAATATCCTTTATCAATCCATTTGAACACTTGATCGACTTTCTCACACATGTTGCAAGAAAATAGTACCTATTGATTGTGTGACCTTGGTCTATCATTACCTCTAACACAAAAACACCATTGTCTTCCTAGAGATACACACACTTTAACACATTTAATAAACTTTTGGTGAAGACCCTTGGTGCATCTTATGAAACTCTAGCCAATGTCATCACTATACTCATTTCCATCCCCCCATCAAGCCACTGGTGATTCTTAACCCCTTGAGAGTTTTCAAGAGAGTGGGATATCTTTATGAAAAAAAATATAAATATCAAAAGAAAAATATCAAATCAAATCCACCTCAAAATTCTCTCTAGGAGTGTTTTCAGCAACTCTATTGGGGTTATGGACACCTAGCTAGTAGTAGAGAAATTTTGTGACAAGAATAAGATGTATCTCCATCAGTGGCTATGGATGCTAAGTGAAGCATGAAATGTATGAATTAACCTTCCATTCACCTTCCATCAACCCACTTGACTTAATCACTCCCTATGCATTGGCTAGCTTGTCTTCACATACTACCCATCAAGTCTTCACCTCAAGCAATAATTAACCATCGCAATCATACACATTTTGATCTTGCAAAGACATAGGGCTCACATGTTTCCGAGGTATTTTTAGACCTTTGTCACACTTTTGATTTAGTCAACTCTTTCCTAACAACATGTGTCATTCAACTCATATTTTGTTCGTCACTAATTCCATTCATCACATCCACATCCCTTTTCCTTTTTGATCTAATATCCGTGGGCAGCCAGGTGACCCTTTCATTTTCATCCCATCCTCCTCATGTCCCATTCAAATTGTCATCATCATGATTCGGGCAGCCTTATTAAAATGTTAGGGAATCATACATACCACTCACTTCTCATCCTACCCTACACCTAAGAACAAATAAAATTCATACATCCATCCACTTTGACCACCCTAATTTACACTTGGGGGCACACATCCATTTATCCCCTCTAATAATAACTTATTAACCAATCACTATCCTCTCCAACTTATCCAATTTTTCTCATCCTATCTATCTATCTCCCATCCCATATCCCATCTAATCCTAACCTATCAACCAAACCCTATCCTATCCAACCTATCCCATTTCCCTCACTCCTTCCCTTTCATCCTACCCAAACACACTTTGGGACTTATAGGAGAAATTCATCCCACCTCACATCCCTTCCCATCCCCCATGAGCTATCCCATCATGAATCCTTTCCTCTTACCTATCTTCCACCATCACCCACATCCCAAATCCAAAAATCTAGACATCCAACATCCACAATCCAAAATCCAAAAATATAAACATCCAATATCACAATAATCTAAACATCCAAAATCCAAACATCCAAATTTTAATCATCTAAAAATCAAAATATCCAAAATCCAACATCCAAAATCAAAACATTCCAAAAATACACAAATGTAATGTGTGTGTTTTGCTTGTGTGTTTGTTTGTTTGTATGCATTTTCATTTTGGCTGATGATATGAGGCCTCTTTTGTTTTTTTTATTTGCACGGTCCAATGATATGAGGACCATCTTTAATATTAATTTGTCTAATGATATGAGGACAAGGGAATTTGGCAACTCAATCATCATGGTCTTTATACCTTGATGCATCTTGTTTTATGCCACATTCATAACACTACTAATGATGATAACAGTGGGAACTTTATGGTAGCACAACCCCTTTTTATCATCATCTTTCAGCCTTATCATCATCCACACATAATCCTCATCATCATCTAACTAACTATCTCACCGTCTCATCCTCCTATCCAATCAATCCTTATCAAACAATCACTACCATCCAAATTTTATCATCTCACATCCAACATCCAAAATCCTCACCTGTGGTTGGGACATCTTCGATCCAAAAACCAATCCTCATTCTCTCATCCAAACATCCTCAATCATCTAATCCTCCAAATCAAATCAATCCTCAAATATCACATCATCACATCCAACATCCTCAAATCTTCAAATCCAACATCCTCAACATCTAACATCTTCAAATCTAACAACATCAAATCCAACATCCTTTAATCAAAAATCCTAAAACTTCACCCTTGTCATACATCGTTGATTGGGGCATCTCAACATCTAACATCTTCAAATCCAACAATCCCACATCCTATAATCCATAAATCCTCAAAACCTCACCCACTTGGTAGAGGCATCTACACATCTAACATCCTCACATCCAACATCTAAAATCCAACATCCTCAAATCCTCAAATCTTACCCCCTTTATTGGGACCTCATAAAATCTACCATCTTGAAATCCAACCTCTAATCTAAAATCCAAAATCATCACCCTTGTCATACATCATTGACTGGGGCATCCAAAATCCAAAATCCAATATCTCTTAATCTTCTAATCTTCTACTCTTCTCATCCTCTCTCTTAATCCTCTAATATTAATCCTCTGCATCCTCAAATCTTCTCATCCTCTAATCCTTAATCTTCTCATCATCTAATCCTCTAATCTTCTCATCCTCAATCCTCTCATCTACTAACTTGGGCCTCTCCTCTTTTCGAGTGGTTACCCGCCTCGTTCCTCCCCACCTAACCCCGGAGGGCATCATATCACCATTCTAACATCTTATCTTATTTTATTTGAACTATCATTGCTCCTGATAAGACTTGAAAGAGGGGTAAAATTTAGACATCTAAAATGTCAAAATGCTTGAATTACGACAAATTTGTCCATGAAATAACATCATTATACCCATATAATAATTAATCACAAGATTAATTATTATTATTTAATCCATTTTATCATATTTCCCCCTTTATCATTATTCATCATTTATCCAATATTCCATCATTCCATTATTAATCCTTTTAAATCCATCATCATATCCCATTTTATTATTAATCCCTTTTATTTCATTATTATATCCTATTATCCTGTTATAATCCCTATTAATATTTTCTAGGAATTTAATATTCCTACACCTCACCTACCACCTACCCTAAACCTATCATTTCCATCAAATCACATCCCTAATCATAATTATTTAGCCTTATCTAATCATATCCTCACACCTCTAAATCTAGAGGCTTTTAAATCTAGAAGCCTCTCTAACCTTCTCCTTCCATTGAATTTTTAATTCAATGGAAGATTCTTCCCTCCATATAATTTGAATTAAGAATCTAGAATTATCCATTCTAGATAATTCCAATCCTCTCATCAATCCTCCACCATTGATCCTCATCCTACTTGGATCAATCTTGACCCTCCAATCCTCCACCCACAAACTATAAATTTAAACTCTCATCCTCCATTAGAGCTAGTTTTGGAGCTTGAAACATCTTAAGAATCCATATCCAACCTCATTAATTTTTAACACCCAATCATCCATCCTCAATCTAATCTAGCATCATCCATCCTTCATCTACAATCAATCATCAAGCATTCTTCAATAAAAATCATTACAAGGGGAGGTGTTTCCCAAGTGTCTCCAAAAATATGAAGCAAACAATTAAAAATCCAACTTTCATCCAAGAGAAAATAAAACACATCAAAGGAATATTTTTGCAACTTGCGAGGTAAGTATGGGTATTTGTCTTCTCTCTCCTTTCCATCGATTGCTTTATCAAAGAGGTTTTTTAGAAGATTAGAGTAGAAGAAACAATATTATTGTTTTCTTTCATTCACTCACTAATATTTTCTTTCATTACACTTGTATATAATACATTCAAGAATGGTTAAAATGTAGCTAGGGAAGTGCTAAAACACAGGAGGAAAAATTCTACCAAAACTAGGACCTTGAGGAAATATTTTCAAAGATAAAAATATCACATCCATTAGAGCTTGAGAAATGAGCTCTGCACATACCATGTTGAGATTTTTAGCAAGATGATTATGACATGTGTTGGGTTAGAAAACCAAAAAAGTAAAAACCCTTTTTCATGTTTTGGACTACATCCAACTTTATACCATGTTGGGTCAAGAAAATTGTACCCAAGTTTCGAGCATGTTTTCATAGGGACTTCTCTCATAAAATAATATCAAATGAAAATTTTCAAACCATTTATAAGAATAATCAAGGTCAAATACATAAATGAGAAGACAATATTAGGAGATTGAGTATTACCTCATGAAATACCTTGAAAAAAAACTTTCATGGTTTCTTCCCATGGAGTTGTTGCAATCAATAAAAATTGCAATAAATGGATTTATCTAATGAGAGGACATTTATAAAGGTCTCCCTAAGGTGAGGTTTTCTAAAGGGCTCAATAAATTCTAATAATGCAAGATTAATCCCACAACTACATAATAAAAACATAGTTTGGAGACATAATTCTAAACACTAAACATTGAAAAAAACTCATTAAAACAACGAGTTCTCTCTTTACACTAAGGGGTGAATCATATTGTTAATTTTATTTGAATGGAACTTTTTTTAAATCAATTGTTACATAAATTTTTAGTCTATAGTTTACATGTTTGAAGAGTTTGATGAAAATAATCAATGAAATATGGTAGAAATTTAATACTATTTTGATATTTTAGAATCTCTTTAAGAAAAAATGACACTTATGTTCAAATAACTCATTGAATTCCTCGAATGGGTGGTTCCATCGAATTGGTCATCATGTAAATATTTTGAGTTTGATTTCCCCATATTTTAAGTGAATCTAGGCACTCTTATCTTGAAGGAAAAATAAAAGTAGATAAACATATAATTGGTTAAATCAATTATAGTCATATTTTTCCATGAAAGATTTTTTTATAAAGAAAATATTAAGGTTTCATCATACTATCGAGATCACTGTAGGCATAGTGGGATCGAAAGAAGTTAGATGCCACTATCAATCTTGGGATGGATTTTATTTTTATTTTTTGAGTAATATTTTATTTTTATGATTTTTCCATGAAAGTGGTATGAAAACATAAAGAAAACGAGCACTTTCCATTTGCCCGCCTATAACATCAAAAAATATTGAAATCAAATAATTTTTTTTTTGAACATGTATATAATTTCACCATGGTTGGGATGGTATACATTTTATCACATTCTAATAAGTGAAACAAAATTTGTAGTCTTAAACCTAGACATAAACATTCACGGAAAAAGTGTCTTAAAGACCTACTATTAGTAAAAAATTATAAAATGATATTTATCCTATTCTATTCACTTTAAAATCAATATTTCTACAAAGCTAACAGTCTCCCCTACGCAATGGTACCATTTTTATGACATATTTTTACTTTTCAGGCATGGTTCAAGTCCGTGGAAGACTAAATTTGATGTTTTGTTGTTTTTAATGTAAAATTCAGGATTTGATGTCCACTTAATTGTCCCCCAACTTGGTGCACTTACCCTTAAGTATAACAATAATTAATAAAACCCTAATGTGAAAAGAGAGGGTAAGAATCCTTAGTTGATTCGCGGTGAATTGATTGGACTAAAGCTCTAACTAGTTGAATAGAAAGGAATAAGTGTCACACAAAAGCCATGGAAAATTCAAATTTGCGGAACAAAGCTGGATTGGGAACAAGGAGGGACATGGGAACCCAAGACCTATTTTTGGGAATTTGGATTTGCGGAAATGCTTAGAAAACCTCCTCTGAGGTGTCATAAGATTTTCACCTTGAGTCACTCGAGGTCGCACCAAGATCGCTCGAGTCGCATGAAACCTGAAATGAAATATAGACCTGTAAAACCCTCAAATTGACATCAAATCCTAAAAATAAATATGCAAAATGAGGGTTCAGACTGTCCTCAACTATCACAATGGTGAACTTACAACTAAGCGTTGCACTACATCTCAGACCTAATGTAGTTTTGTGTGTGTGTGGAATTGTGCCCTAGGTTACTCTTGTGTGTGTCGCACTTGGATAGCGAGCAAGTAGCTAGATGTAGAATGTAGTAAAGGTATCAATGGAATAGAATGAACTTCCCTCCTATGAAGTGTGATGTAGAAAACTAGCCCTTGTATCACACCTGATGGACCTAGATTGTTGCAATGGAGCTCTTAGATGTCTTAATGGATGTAACCTTAGGTGGTGATATTTAAAGCTTAGTGTTTGGTCCTTATTATGATCACAAAATTTATATTTATATGATTCCCTTGCTTGAATTTTGTAATTAACCTAGAAAAGGCTTACTACCAAAAATATAAGATTCTCAAATCAATTGGGAGAAAGGACCCAAAAAGTGAGAGTAAATTACAAAGAGGACAAAGCACCCAGAGTGGATGAGGGTGCTTATTTCGGCGTCTGGCCGCCAGTGTTGGTGTCAGGATGAAAAATGCTTGAAGACTAAAAAGATGGACTAAAAAAAAGGGTGAAAAGACTGGAAGTAGCAAAAACAAGCAAATAAAGGTGGCCAAAGACATGGGTTAGTTAATACTTTTCTTATTTATGAATCTTATTTATGCGATCGGGACCAGATAATTGCCTAAAGTTTGTGATTGTGTGTCTACATTTTCCCCACTTTATGTTAGTGAGAGGAAAGCTTGGGAACATAAAGTAGATAAATATGTGTATTTGATAACCATGTAGATCGATGATGAAAGTGTCTTTGAGGACAAGACAAAAGCATGGAGTGATAGAAAAATGTGAAGCATGGATGCTAAGGAGGAGAAAGTGAAAAAATGATGAAAATGAACCTAGGGCGGAAATGCATGTGTAGATGTCATGATGTACATGTTGTCGATGTCGATGTAGATGTCATTATGATGATGTTATTGTTGTCGAGCTTTTGGGCGATCTCATGCTAGTGAAATGGAAGAAGTGTAGGGAGAATAGTCTAGTGTCATCCTCCAATTTTTAACTATTTCTCGTTGTGTAGAACACCACTACAAATGGTGTGTATAAAAGCATGTGCTAAGGATTGACTACTGTGTGGACAATCCACTTTGTATATGGATTTTTATACATTATGTTGAACTACTAATCACTATAGAACTACCCCCTAATTTCAGGCATCTAAGAAAGGTCGTTGTGTTGCCCCTTGGTTTCAGGCATCCTGGAAAAATCAACTGTAAAGGACCCAAATATGATTCTAATCCCTTTATGAAATTGAAAATTGTGTTGTACTAGTATCGTGTTGTGTATAATGTTGTATGGGGTGACTAATTCACCCAAATGATACCCACCCTCATTTTGGGTGCACGTGACCTCACTCAAGGAGTATGCGGCCCAAAAAAGGACCAACCATTGTGTTGAAATTGTGTTTTGTAGGAAGGAATGTGTTTGGTATAAACCAAGGAACACGTAAACAAGTGGATAGGAAAACGAGTGTTAGTACATGCAAAGAAAAACACTCATGTAAAAGATGAAATATAAGCTAAATAGAAAATGTGTAAGCTAAGACACAAAATAGAAGACAAATTAGACCACAAAAAGTGGGTTGCAAACATGGGACATCACTCATAATTTCATAATACAATCAAGGCCATAGTGGCACGCTTAAGCAAGCGAGAGAGAACAATCAAGACATGGGGAAAATCCCACAAACAATGATAAGAAAAATCAAACAATGTATCGAGAAAAATATGGAAGTAAATAATCCTACAAAACAAATGTTACACATGAAGCACCCATTAGCATGCTAGAAAGATAAAAAGTATGTCAAAGCATGTATAATCTGATAATGTAAAGTGCTAATTATAAAATAAAACAATAGCACCTAGTAGTGTATGAAAGTGGATGCCCTCATAAGCCTCTCCTGTGGGATTGGTAATAGGTACCGCACCAAGCATCCATGTTGTGTGTAATAGATCTATATAATCTATGATCACAACTAGAAAGGCAAGTGAACGCGCATGTATGTATGATAAATATAATGACATATAAGATATCTATCTAGCATGTGTAATAAGATGAACATGTAACTTGTAACTTTAAGCAAGAGTAAATGAAACCAAGATATGTAGTATGTTATGAATAAGGTGAAATGGAATGCAGATTGAATGATAGGGCAGCATGCCACCCAAGTGGATGTGTATGTATGCAATGAGGTTCATTTATTAATTACCCTCAAGATTAAAGAATGAACCATAAACAATATTGTGTCATTGGGAAATGGTTTGGTGATGCATTGTTGCATGTTAGAAAGAGTTGAGATGAATAGAGTGTGGAGTGTTGATTGTAGAATGATGATGTATAGATGATATTGAATACGACATGAGAATGATTGATTTATAATGTGTGATGATTTAGCCTAAAGTGTATATCACTAGATGGGTGAGTAAGATGCTAGTAAGCATGATGATGTAGCACAAGGCATATATCACAAAATATATGAACATGATGATGTAGCACAAAGCGTATATCACGAAATGTATGGATGGATTTTAGAAAATGTGATGATGTAGCACAAAGTGTATATCATGAAATGAATGAGTAGGGAAGCTAGAAAGGGGTGATGATTTAGCCTAAAAGTGTATATCACGATATGTGTGAAGAAGGCGATGGCTAGGAATGTCACATGATATGATAAAAATATTGATTGATTGATTGTGGGAGTGTGATGAGGTCCATTTGAGATGTATACCATCAGTAGTTGACTATGGACAATAAAAATAAATTGCATATGGTAGTAGTATTGCAACGCATATATATAGATGAGTAAGATGCGTAATATGTGTGGTGAGTGTGGCGGAGAATATGTTATTGGTGTGTGACGTGTAAAATGTGTAATGTGGAATGTGTAATGTCTAGGCATAATAGTGTAGCGTGTAATGTAAGATTTTAGATTGTAAAAATGTATAATAATGTAGTGTGTAGTATGTGTGCGATGTATGGTTGTCTAAACACAAAGTGAGATAATGCATAGTAGATGGAAGATGAGGATGATGTATATGTATAAAAAGGGCATAATGCGTGAAGATGTGTAATGTGTAGTGTCTATTGTGTAGTGTGTGAGGTTTATGTATATAGGATGCCCTCGGTAGTCAAGTGTGAACCAAAGCGCAATAGTGTATCATAGGAGATGAGGTGAGAAAAATCACCTACCATAGATTAATTGAAGTGGTCGTGAAGTGGTGTAAGCAACATTAGGACCATGCAAATGACGGATCTTAAAATGTGTCATGACCATCGAGATGAAGGAGAAGTTGCTTTTGATAAAATGAATTAGAAATGGAAGTGGAGTAGGATGGGGAGGGATCTTGAATGGTTGTATCTTTGGAGGTATTGATGATGTTGAAGAAGACTTGATAGGAGAAGGTGGACTGATTTTTAAAGGTGGTTACATAGTTTTACTTGGTGATTCCTTGAGATGACTTGAGAGTAGGAGGTGTTATATTGATTTTGAGAGGTAGTTTTAGATGGTGCTTAAATTTCCATAGAATGACCATTAGACGTGATGAAGTGATGCTCATTAGATATAGATGAATAAGATTTAGGAACCCATTGAGATGTAAAAATTGGAGAGAATGATGTAATATGACATTGTGTGGTGAATGAGACAAAACCTCGATGCTCAAGGTTCTTGATTATTTGTTGTAAAACATAACAATCATTGTCATTATGTTCATTTATTCTATAATAATCGCAATATATGGGTGACCTTGATATTTAGCTAGCAGTCGGTGAAGAGAATAGCCTTGAGTAGACGGTAAAGTGATCAATTGATGACTAAGGAGATTAATAAGAATATCATGTTGTTTAGCATTGCGATCAAATGTGAGAGGATATGGTAATGGAAATACTTGAGGCTCATTGATATGAGCACATGTAGAAGACATAGAATGAGGATGAGATGTAGAAGGAGAACAAACATGAGCTTGAGAAGCATCTTTAAGTTGTTGGATTTCATATTTAAGAGATATGATCATGGATTCCATAGCCTAAAATTTGTTGTGAAATAAATAATGCAAAGCTTGAATTGACTCCAATATGGGTTGATTGGATGGAGGATCACAAAGGCTAGGGTTGTCAAATAGATGATGGAAAATATGACTTATTTCATGTAGTGGTGTATCTTTAGGAAGACACATGGAGTCTAAGGCTTTTTGTAGAACATCCAGCAGTCGGGATGCATTTTAAGTAAATCAAACAAAGGAATTTGAGGAACTTTACTACCCATGATGAAAGAAAAAAATGAGGATTCAAGCATATTTGACTAAGACCGATCTGTAAACTCTTGAATTTTGGAATTATCCATAAAATTACAAATAAACATTGTTGTTCTACTTTCTATTAGAAAATGAAAAAGATAGCTAGTGAATGAATTATGCTTATGCTTAGAATCACAATTGCAAGAAAGGAAAGAAGTCAAGCTCATAAACACCAAAACTTTTATCTTGGAAACCTCCATAGGAGGAAAAACCATTGGGAAGGGAAATTTCTCTTTCTTCCCACTTTTATTGGCCAATTCAAAATACCAAGTACAAAAGTTACAATAAGTATGAAAGAGAAGTAGATAATATCTCACACTTCCTCCCAAATACTTGCTTGCTCTATCTCAACACTCCTTTCTTCTACAAACACAATTCCCAGTTCTAAGACTTCTTGCTCACTTGCTTTCATGCTTTAATGCCTATTCTCTTCTACAAGCATGTATTTATAGCCTTTCCCATGTCCTCCCATGCACCAAAAGAATGGGAAAGGTCATGGAGGAGAAGAGATATGAACAATTGTCCAAATTATGGGTTGTTCATTCATATTTTCATTTTCTGTCTGAAAGAGCCAAGACCGCCGCCAATACATACCAACATTCCCAAGACCACCACCTTGGTTGGGCGGTGGTTCTGTAATCGCCACTCTACATAGAGTGGTGATCCTGTTACTAAAAATAAATAACCTCCATGTTTCATTTTTCCTTCTTTATGCTAACTGTTTTGATGAAGTAGATTCATTTGGATCCCTATGGATCACACCTCCCCTACTTAGGAGGATTTTGGTCCCACAAAAGCTTAGTGGGGGAGTAGATGAGGAAATAATTCCCTCACTTGCTCCTTTGAGTACCATCGGGCCTGCCTTGGTGTCTTTCCTTTCAGTCCAATCTACCAAGACTCCTACGGACCTCTCCTAGTCTCTCTGACCTTCTGCTATAGCACTACATCCTCCTCCAATTCACCTCATGAGTCCAAGATGCAATCCTTAATGGAAGGTAGCAACTGTAGACCTTCATCTTCATCTAGCATGGATGGCTCATATAGGTGCAAGTTCTCACAATTTACTATAGAGTACATCCTCATAAATGGTGGCAAGTCAAGCCAAAAAGCATTTTCTCCAATCTACTCCCATATGGTGAATGGCCCATATCGTAGTGGCTTGAGTTTCCGTGCTTGACCTTGTAATCTCTCCTTTCTCAAGTAAATCCAAACTCTATCTCCAACATGTAGCTTATGTTCTCTCCTATGTTGATCATGCCTAGCTTTGTACTTGGCTTGAGATTTCTCTAGTTGTTATTTGACTTTGAGATGGATTTTTGGATCCTCTCAATGAATTTGTTTGCTCTAGTCACCTCTTGTGTCTCATGTCTCCTCCTCATCCTGCTACCCAACTACTATATCTAATGGATTTGTAGGTAGATATCCCAAGCATGCTTCAAATGGTGACTTCATAGTGGATGTGTGTACTACCCGGTTATAGGAATGTTGAATGTAGGCTAAGGACTCATCCCAAGTCCTTAGATATTTGCTATTATACCCTCTGATCAGTTATACCAAAGTCATGTTTACCACCTCTGTTTATCCATCTGTCTGTGGATGGAAAGTTGTGCTCCTCTGTAACTTGGTATCCATCTTGTCCCACAAAGTAGTCCAAAACTTCCCCAAGAACCTGGAATCCCTATCAGAAACAATAGACTTTGGAAAACCAAAATGCACCCATACATTAGCAAAGAAAAGATATGTTGCCTCATGTGCTTTTACTATCTTTTTACATGCCATAAGAATACACATCTTATTGAATCTATCAACAACAACATATAGATAGTCATGGCCATGTTTAGACATAGGTAATCCTCCTACAAAATCCATAGAAATGTCCTCCCACAGACGAGTAGGTACTGGCAAAGGCATATACAAACCCTCCTTCCTAGTCTTAGGCTTGCTAGTACAACAAAGTTTACATCCACGTATAAATTTTGATACTTCTTATTGCATATTGGGCCAATACAATATACCTTTGCAAAGTGGGCTAGGTTTTACCAACACCGAAATGTCCTACTACTACTTTCGAGGTATGTGCTTCCCTCATCAATAGAATTCTTTCTTCGTTTGGCACACAAAGCTTCCCCCATCGATAGAGCAGCCCGTCTTTGAGATAACAATCTTCAATCCCCGTCCTTTCAGCCCCTTAGGATTGCAAGTGCTAAAATTTCACCCAAAGTCTTTGTCTGAGCATATGCCTCTCTCGTAAGCTTCCTTCGTGAAGGGATCGATACGAGAGATAGTGGCCAAATAGGAATACTTCTCTGTGTGTGGGTGGCCTAGACAACATGTCTACTAAGTTTGTACTACCCTTCTTGTATTTGATCACCAAATGGAGCTTTGAAGGAACCCCATCCATTTGTAGTACCTTCCTTTCCTACAATTGTGGATTCTAAGCATAAGCATAATTCATTCACTAGCTATCTCTATCAATTTCTAATAGAAAGTAGAACAACAATGTTTATTTGTGTAATTATATGGATAATTCCAAAGTTAAAGATTTTATAGATCATTTTACATGCTTAAAAAAATGAGTATTCAAGCATATTCGATGGAAAGATAGGTTCACAAAAATGATTAAGATAAAATGTAAAATATGAGCCTAATCTAAATGCAAGATTTCAATAAAATGAATAATAATTAATTATAACAATAAATACTTAAGAAACTAAGCAATAAATAATAAAACCCTAATGTGCAAAGAGAGGGTAAGAAGCCTTAGCTAGTTTTTAGTGAAGTTTGGATTGGATTGAAGCTCGACCAACTAAACAATTCAAATATAGAGGAAGGACTAGGCCCAGGGCACTGGAGAGGGACAAGGGTGCCTGTGGGTCCCCTAGACCTATTTTTGGGTGCCAGTCTCGTGGAATTTCTCATAAAACCTCCTTTGATGTGTCATAAGATGTTCTCCTTTAATCTCCTTTGGTCACTCCGAGGGTGCATCAATATCACCGAGGTCGCATGGATACCTCTAAATATATAACTACAAAACCCTTAAATAGACATCAAATCCTAAAAATAAATATGCAAAATGAGGGGTCAAACTATCCTTAGTTGTCACAATGGTGAACTTACAACTGAGCACTACACTACATCTTAGACCCAATGTAGTTTCATGTGTGTGTGTACATAATTGTGCCCTAGGTTGCTCTTGTGCATGTCACATTTGGATAATGAGCAAGTAGCTAGATGTAGAATGTCTCAAATGTGTGCATGGAATAGAATGAACTTTCATCCTATGAAGTGTGATGTAGAAAGCCAGCCCTTATGTCCCTTGTGATGGAGCTATATGGATGTAATGGAGCTCTTAGATTCCTTAATAGATGTAACCTTATGTGGTGATAGCTAATGCTTAGTGCTTGGTCCCTTATTATGGTCATTAAATACATATGTTTTTTGAATTTCAGTTTAGCTCCAACCGACTACCAAAAAGATTGCTCAAATGGCTAGAAAAGACCACAAAAAGAGTAAAGTAGAAAAATGACAAGCACTGACGTTGGCATCCTGGTGCCGGTGGGCCCCAAGATGACAAATTATGAAGAGTAAAAAGACAAACTGATAAAGTAAGGGTGCAAGACCGAAAGTAACAAAAAAAGCAAAGAAAGGTGGCAAAGACATGGGTTAATCAATACCTTACTTAGGAATCATATGAATAGTAGTATGCGATCGATTAGATAATTAAATACATGTTTTTTCATTGTTCTGACGGTCCCATGACAACCACAACAAAACCCTATAAATCCTCTCAACCCTCCTAGCCCTCCTACAGATTGAATGTGCATTATTCACGGACCCCAGAACCAATTTTCATGCTTTTATCATTGTCATGTAAAAAAAAAAAATTCCAATCCATTGGTGCAATAATGATAATGATCTGATAAAAATAATTTTTAGGACCGATGGTGGATGGTATTTGATATTCCACCTTGCAATAACAATGAGGTTCCACTATACTTTTGAGGAAACTCTATTGTGAGTTTATCCTCAATGAGATCCCAAACTATTTTGACTACCATGAGTTTCAGGGCCAAGGAAAAGGCTCTACACGGATAGACCAAGTGCACAATGTGCCTATTCAACATGGTAGAGTCCCCACACAAAATCCCCTCATCCTGAGATTTTCCTACAGACAGTGAAGGAGACAATAGAGATTGATACATTACACACGCTTTAGGTGCTCTCTGATACCCTTGTCCAACATATGAGGGAGATTTATGATACCGATGTTGGTGGAGGTAGAAGATAGAGTATTCCTCCAGGTAGTAGTAGCATGAGGCCACATCTTTACATGTCTTGTGGTAGCATATGCTTGGGACCCGATGAGGATGATACTTTCATGCAGACTGGTGTTGGTGGAGTTGTCATTGGTGGTACACATGATAATGTGGCTATGTCTGACACTTTTTTGAGTGATACATTTGGATTTCAGACATCGATGACACCTTCACAGGTATTTTTTTTTTTTTATTACATGTTACAAAAAGATCTTGAGTACTTGATTTACTTATATATGTTAAAATTTTAAAATAATTGTATTTGAACTTGGTCAAATTTATTAACTTACACATACATATGTACATGTATGCATTAATATTATAACACGCACATGAGGGACATCATCATCCCAACCACAGGTTGTGAGCACCATGCTATGTATACATTCACAGAGGTAATTTAGAATGTTAATTGTGTAAAATTTTCACGTATGTAAATATATATAACTTTTGAACTCAAATATATGTCTATATATGTATGTTCTTGTATATATATTATATATGCTCAACTAACTTGACGTGATATATTTTTTATAAAGTTGATGACCTCACTAGACACACCACCATCTCTGTGCGAGGAGTAGAGAAAGGTGTTTCATTGCGATTTCATCTGCACAACAACTCACTGAGGTATACAAACTATGTATTTTCATTAAATAGCTCATGTAATTCATATTATGTTCAATTATTTTAATAATTTCCTTCATTGTAGCATCATGTAGATAATCAACATGACTGCATTGTGTATATGCAGGAGTTACCTACGACAAGTAGCAACCTTGTTCATATGATTCATAGGCATGTGCATGGTAAAAAAAAATAGTTGTATATTGATAAAATTAGTTAAAATATTGTCATTACACATACATGTACTTAGTTGGCGTAAATGTTTAGATCTGCATTCAAAAAAATTTTTATTGTTAATATAGTTCTATAAGCTAATTTTGATGTTTGATTTTGTAATCTTATGTGTATGTAGGGTTCAACCCCTTCCATTTTTACTTCGAGGGCACACTCCTCGAGCTCATCATTTTGACACCCCATTCATGATCCAATAGCTCTCCATTGACTCATCTGAGCATGAGATGTAGATTCAACATGACCGAGAGATTGTGGTAAGTGTGTGTACATGTAAATAGTTTCATTAGCATGGTCTTATACATGTTGAAAACTTATACATTAAGTTTTGACAAAAAAATTGTTGCATTTACAGGTTCAACTACAATTGAGTTTTGAGCATAAGAGGACTCGTAGTCAAGCCATGGAGGATCCCAAGTCATCTCACAGATCTCCATCTACATCTAAGGGAGGGCCTTCTTCGAGCAAGGAAAAGAGAGGGATATATTTTGATGAATAGTGTGTGTGTGTGTGTGTGTGTGTGTGTGTGTGTTTGTTGTATGCCTATGTGCATGGCATTGTATGCATGTTCACATTGTATGTACGCCTATATGGCATTGACTTGATATTATATGACCTATTCACATTTTTATATTTATTGTGCACATTAATACTATTTGGAACTCAATATTTTTTATGAGACCTTACATTTATGAGATTATAATTATATCCAAACTAATATGATGTGCACTTGACAATATAAGACATTATGGATATTTTTTCATTTATTGGTGTTGTATACTAGCATTTTTGATGTATAATATGCATGAAACTTTGGAAATCAATATTTATATAACATGTATAAAGAGTTATCTAATCTGAGTAATTATTCATTCAATTTATCAATGTGTATATGTTTAGAGAACCTTTTCTAAACCTAGGTTCAAAGTTTCAATTCAAATTAAATAAGATATATTATTGAATTTTTATAAATTGTTTGTGGTTTCATTAGAGTGGTTTCATAATAATAATGTAATAAGTATCCATATTCATTATTTATGTGATTTTGATGTAGATAAAATAAATAAATGGTCATTTACACAAGTTCAAGATGATTTAACAACTACTACCCAACCAATCTTTATGAGAGGATCATTCACTAGGCCAAAATGGCTAAAAATTATTCTATTTGTCCAAACCTTGACTAAATTTATAATTATCTTACCTTGAAATGGTCTCCTTGGTTTCTATTTTCTATACTAAGCTTCTTGTCAAAGGACTCCTTAAACAAGTTCTATTTCATACAACACTTACTCTTGTCTTTACCTTACTTGTGCTTCTTCTTGCTCTTGGTCTCTTTGTACTAGTTCTTGTCTTATCATGCACCTACTACCTTCTTCAATGATTTATTAGTTTCTCCCCTTTTTTTAACACCTCAAAAAATCATTAGGACCATCACTAACTTGATTCATAAGGCTCCAAACACCACTGTTGTTCATTCATCTTGCCAAAACTATCAACTATGCCCCTTAAGACAATGTATCTTGAAACAAGCATGGATAGAAGGATACTAAGGATACCCAAAAATTCTTACAAGCTTCATTAGTTCAATTTTTCCATCCCTAAGGTGCTCCCAAAATCTCGACTCTCCAACTCCTTCTACAACTCCTTAGAGCTCACCTTTTCACTTTTTTCTCTTGAAGCACTAACTAGCCTTGTCCCACTATATATGTGTAGCATATATCCACTTGT
Organism: Taxus wallichiana var. yunnanensis; assembly: GCA_018340775.1. Classification (NCBI taxonomy): domain Eukaryota; kingdom Viridiplantae; phylum Streptophyta; class Pinopsida; order Cupressales; family Taxaceae; genus Taxus; species Taxus wallichiana. Next base: position 498,683,949 of record CM031242.1, on the reverse strand, counting down.
ATGAGGTTCCCAAGGACAAATCAAGCATATTCAAGCACCCATTAATCCTATTATACTTCCCTAGAAGTTTCAATGCTTAGCTCAATATATAAAGCTTGGGTTCTTTGTAAAATGGCTTCTCAAACTAGGTTTACAACTGTGCATACAATCCTCTAAGGGACTGGTAAGGAAATATCACTCTTCCACCAATGAAACTCAAAAATTATTCTTTTAATATTTGAGGGACCTCTTCAAGATTGTTCCTTCCAAATCTTATGCAAGAATTCCTTGATTTCATGCTTCAAGACTACAAACCCTCCTAAACCTTGACTGTGGTTCACTGTGGATCCCGAGAGGCAACATTTGGCTATAAAATTGTTCAAACTGTTTTGGTTCCAAATTTCTCAAAAAATGATTCTTATGATCTTCACCACTCCTTATTGATAAAAATATATCTTACTTACTCATGACTTAGAAATGAACTAATGAATTTGAATAAATGAAATCCTTTTAAGTTCTCATCTCAATAAAATATTGTTCTTTTGAGGGTATCTAGAAACCCTTGGTTCTACAATGGGATAGTGTTCAATTATTAATTTTTAAATCCTTCACTTACGTTGGAATCACCTTACCTCACAAATCTTCCTCAATATGTGCACACACTCCACTTGCCACAATGATCTTAACTATTCAATGATAACACAAATAGTACAGTCATGCACACAGTTTGCATTTATCACTTGATCATTAAACCATGCAACAAGAGTTATCCAAAAGGGTAATACATCAACATTCTATATTTTTATCACTTAGTTTCACTTAAAATAATAATAATAATCAAAAAAAACAATTTGGTCTTACACACACAATCTATTCATTCATTTCATGTTGCTAAAATTAGAAAAATTAAAAAAAAATTTATTCATCTCTTTCAATCAAAATTAATAAAGAGCATATTTAACAAAAGTAAAAATTTATCAAAATTGTGATAGAAAGTAAAGATAAGAAAAGAGAGATAAAGAGAGAGAGAGAGAGAGATATAAATGAGAGAAAAGTGATAGCTATATCATAGTTAGGTTGATAAAGATATTTTGAAGAATATATGAGAAGGATGGCTTAAAATGCAAAGATTATTTTGAGAAAGTCGGTTACCAGTCAGAGTCCCTTAAGATGAGAAAAAAGGCTCATAAGTTCAAGTGATTTAAAATTCTCAGGCATTTGAAAGGTTCTCATTTGAAACTCTAATGTAAGGTTTGAAATAATATTTTCTCAAATGGAATTTGGTCTCATGGGTCTATTGTTTGAAATGAAAGTACACAGAAATGTAAGGTAATGTGATTGGAATATTTTGCAAATTTTCATGTCACAAACCAGATGCTACACATATGGGATGCTAGTAAATGCTTGAAGGTTTCATTTGTGTCCCTATGATCTCATGGTGCTTCAGGCTACTTCATCAAGTGTAGTCCCTTAAGAGCCCTGAGAGAAAAAAGGCTATAAGTTCATTGGGTGATTTCTCAATAGTCACACATGACACCTTGAAAGGTCTCATTTGATCCTACACCTCCATTGTTGGTACCTTACTATGAAAATCTTTCTCGGTTTTCCATATCAATTTGGTCTTCTCTCATTGTCCTATTGTTTTAGAAAACATTGCCAAATAGTAATAGTCTAGTTTGAGTCAGTGTAAGGTTGTTTGAATGCTATATTTTACAAATGGAAGCTCATGGCACTAAATGAATGCAATGCATTGGGGTGGCTTGGTAAATGGCTGGGAGGCTTCATTTTGGTGCCCTACAATCCCAAGTCCGGTGCTTTCGGGCTACTTCATCAGGCGTAGTCCCTTAAGAGCCCTAAGAGAAAAAAAAGGCTATAAGTTCCTGGGTGATTTCTTGGTCTCTATGGCACCTTGAAAGGTCTCATTTGATCCTACACCTCTACATTAGGTACCCTCTATAAAATCTGTCTCAGTTTTCTCCATCTCAATTTGGTCCTCTCATTGTCCTATTGTTTGTAAAAGCACCAAATAGTTAGTTTGAGTCAATGTAAGGTTGTTCCATTGCTATATTTTACAAATGAAAGCTCATGGCACCAAACAAATACACATGCATACATCATGGCCTGGCTTGGTAAAAGGGGGATTTGGAAGGATTTTTTTTTTTGTCCTATGTCCTGGTGCTTTTAGGGCTACTTTGTTCGGTAGTCCCTTAAGAGCCTTGAGAGAAAAAAAAAATGTATAAGTTTTCACTGGGTGATTTCTCAAACTGGGCACCTTGAAAGGTCTCATTTGATCCTACACCTCTACATTTGGTACCCTCTACAAAATCTATCTCAGTTTTTCCCTCATCTCAATTTGGTCTTCTCATGTTGTCCTATTATTTGTAAAAGCAAAAATAGTCTAATTTGAGTCAATGTAAGGTTGTCCATGCTATATTTTACAAAATAGAAGCTCATGGCACCAAAATGACTATGCACACACACATGTTGGGATGGCCTAGTAAATGGTTTGGAAGAGGCTTCATTTTGGTTCCAATGGTCTCGGTGCTTCTGGGATACTTCATTCGGGCGTAGTCCCTTAAGAGCCCTAGAGAAAAAAAAAGGCTATAAGTTCCCTGGGTGATTTCTCGGTCTCCGTGGCACCTTGAAAGGTATCTCGTCTATCCTACACCTCCATGTTGGTACCCTCTACAAAATCATGTCTCATTTTTCTCCATCTCAATTTGGTCTTCTTATGGTCCTATTTTTTGTAATGTCGAATAGTCCAATTTGAGTCAATGTAAGGTTGTCCATTGCTATATTTTGCAAATGGAAGCTCATGGCACCAAAATACACACACACATCAGGATGGCCTAGTAAATGGTTAGGAAGGATTTTTTTTGGTTTGCCAATCTTCCGGTGCTTCTTAGGATACTTTGTCGGGTAGTCCCTTAAGAGCCTTAAGAGAAAAAAAAAAATGGTATAAGTTCACCTAGGTGATTTCTCGGTCACCATGGCACCTTGAAAGGTCTCATTTGATCCTACACCTCCATCATTATTGGACCCTCTATAAAATCCCTCTACAAAATCCTATCTCTTTTCTCCATCTCAATTTGGTCCTCTTGTTGTCTATTATTTTTGTAAAAGTGTCAAATAGTCTAGTTTGAGTCAGTGTAAGGTTTTCCAATGCTATATTTTACAAACAAAAGCTCATGGCACCAAACCAACTGTACACACATGCATCGGGTGGCCTAGTAAATGGTGGGAAGGCTTCATTTTGGTGCCCAATGATCTTGATGCTTCTAGGGCTACTTCATCGGGCATAGTCCCTTAAGAGCCCTGAGAAAAAAATGGTATAAGTTCATTGGTGATTTCTCGGTCTCCATGGCACCTTGAAAGGTCTCATCTAATCCTACACCTCCATATTTGGTACCCTCTACAAAATTCCTTGTCTCTGGTTTTCCCCATCTCAATTTGGTCCTCTCATTGTCCTATTGTTTGCAAAAGTCAAATAGTCCAATTTGAGTTAGTGTAAGTGTAAGGTTTTTGATCATGCTATATTTTTGCAAAAAAGAAGCTCATGTGGCACCAAACTAATGCACACACATCGGGGTGGCCTATGTAAATGCTTGGGAGGCTTCATTTTGGTGCTCTATGGTCTTGGTGCTTCTTGGATACTTCATCTTTAGTAGTCCCTTAAGATCCATGAGAGAAAAAAAAATATAAGTTCTTTGTTGGTGATTTCTCGGTCATCATGGCACCTTGAAAGGTCTCATCGATCCTACACCTCTACACCTGCATTAGTACCCTCTATGAAATCATTTTTTTCATTTTTTCTCCATCTCAATTTGGTCCTCTCATTGTCCTATTGTTTGCAAAAGCACCAAATAGTCCAGTTTGTTAGTGTAAGGTTGTCCATTGCTATATTTTACAAAATGGAAGCTCATGTGCACCAAATGGCAATCATACACATGTCAGGGGTGGCATGATAAATGGTGGGTGAGGCTTCATTTTTAGTGCCCAAAAATCCTTCAATGTGAAACAAGTACTAGGAAACATGTTAAGAAGAGATGGTTCATACAATATAGGTGGTGAAATGAGAATTGTAAGAAGATATTTTTCATACAATATAGGTGGTGAAATGAGAATTTCTGCTTATTTTTCCTTTCTAATATTTAATTTCCTTAGCTTCTCTTAGCTTTAGAATAATAAATTCTCTACTAACAATGCCAACCACGTGAAGGTGGAAGATTTTTTGGCACCACTAACCTACGTAAACATGTTAGTAAGCAATTAAATAGAATTTTAAAACCTACAAAATTTAAAAAAATCATTAAAGTAAATATTCAAATTAAATTCATGTAGATGTATATCTAATCTTAAGTGAACATACCTTTGGAAATTCAATCCAATGAACCACAAGGATCAACTCTACTCTTGACAGTAGCAAGAATTGCTTCATGATCTGATTCACGAACCTTCCATATATTCTTGTTTGATGGCCTACCTCGATATTTGATCAATTGAATATTTGTTGCAAGAACCAAATGTGAATAGTGAAGTATCTTTCTATGTATTTCATAGTCTTCAAACAACCAAGTATTTGATTTTTTGATAGGATATCATCGAAGCCAAGTTCCAGTGACTACCACTGACCCAATGGGATACTCAAGGTCTTCACCATCAATGACTGTGGAAGTCAATTTTTTTTTCCCTCTACACAATGAGAGACAAGAAGTAGTTTGTTCCCTCTTCATTAAATTTTGTCACAATAACTGCAAAACATGCCCTACATCACAAAGTAAAACTCAAGTCAAATTTAAAATACATTAAGAGTTGATCATTTAATAATTTATAAATTTATAACATGACATACATATGTACCTTGTTGCACTAAATCAAAGACTTGGTCAAAGTCGGTGATGTTGTCATATGATCTGAAGACACTGTAAGTTGTAATGCTCATGGAACTTGATATGTGTCGAGTGGAATTAGAGGTCTACAAGTCCATTCATCCACCCACTATTGTGACTCACATTCATTCCACACAAAATCAATGCATGATATATAAAAACATGTCATGCACCTAGTATGAATAGTGCAAGAACTTGCATTTGAACTACGAAATGAGTGCATATCACTTGATCTTGTAACTTCATATAAATCTTCATAGCTTTCCAAATGTTGTTCCTCTATCAACCAAAATATCTATGAACCATTGAACTCTCTTGAGATTCATGGCCCATGTTCTTGATACACCAATCAATAATGCTTTCTACACCTATAAATTTAGCACCATCTTTGAACTTTAATTCTTCTCTTGCAAGGGCTCTTTTCACACATGCTCCTGCACCATCATGCTCTCCTTTCCCATGTCCTACCTCAGTAAAACTCTAGATATGTTGTACACCTATTTTTATGTGCATCCTTCTTAGCCAATAAAACATTTGTGCATTCTTGAATTGTGATGTGTAGTTGTCCGACCAAATGTAATGTTGATTGAAAACAATGTTCCTCTCATTCAAGTTCACATAAAACAACTAGAAACACCCTTGCACATATTTTGTAGAATGTGTTAATCATCACTGATGTAGAAATGATACTCTCTTAATATTTTTTTATCTTTCTCAGTGCTTTCAGAGAGTGCATGAATGTTATATGCATGAAAATAACAACTTGCACTTTGAGTTATAGTATTGTGATTGAACCTCCATTTGTGGCTGCAATGAGTAATTCTCTGCAAAGTCAACTACTGAAACAATAGTACCAAGTGGGAATGTGTCCTTTCTTAACTTGAATTGTTCATCCAACCATCGAGCTCTATGTGTGTGCCTTGCATACTCATAAACAATTTCCTCTCTAAATTTGACCATATATTCTAGATACATGTAATTGTTCTATAACAAGCTCACACCTCTTAGATTCTTTTCCATCTTTTAATTGATATGCCATATATTTATATTTGTTGAAACCAACTAATTATTTTCCTATTGAATGTGTACTCTCCTCATGGATACAACTTTTCAATTTTGGCAAGCCACCACATATGTTGCATGTTCCATCCAAACATGCTTTGTTATAAAAAAATTGTCTAGTTGATCTTTCACAAAATATCGTAGGAATAAATTCCCTTGCATATTTTTGTGGGACATTTAATCCACACTCTGCAAACATGATGTCAATATGCAAAACACAACGTACTTGACAAAAAACATCATAATGCATTGAAAATTCAACATGATGCCTACAACAACAAGTGGTACGTGAGTGATTGATTTTCACATAAAAGGGTTTGTTCATTTCAAAAATATTTGGCTAATGTTAATTTCTGATTTTCATTCTTAAACTTAGAGAACAATTGTGTTTGAGTCATATCCAAGAAATTTTTTTGCACATGATTCACGATTACGAGAACCTATTCTTATTTTTATTGTATCTCTTCTATTCAGTGACACCCTTGTGTTCTCATTCCAAAAATTTACAAGTAATTCTTTTAGAATATCATATGTATCCTTGTCTTTCCATGGGAGTCTACTAGAGAATGCCCAATAGTCAGTGTTATTGGTGACTCAAGACTTTTGTCTCCTATTTGCTTTCATTAGTGTTTTTTTGTTTAGCTTCAAAGCTCTACTTGTTTTTCTAATCAAGCATTTATTAACTATTTTATCACTTACTATACAATTAGTAAGTGCACATGTCATGTAGCATTACTATCTTTGGTGCATTTGTTGACACCTACAATTTGGTATGCTTTATGTATATTTTCAACAATTTGACATTTCGATCATCAACATTAGATGTTCTTAACCCTAGGGTCTTCATTGTAGGTCTCATCTTAATTAATTTCATCAATGTAACAAATAATTGACATCTTTGTGTATCATTTAAATTCTCAAAGTAATTATCCCAAATTCCCATAGCTTTTCTTCTCACATTTCTTTCAGACATTTTGTTAGGCATTGGTTTTATAATGTTTTCATCAATTTCAATTAAGTGAATGGGTTTTCTATGCAAAATGGAAGGAGGTGTTCTTAGAGGTAAAGATTCATTAGCAAGGTTACTTTCTTCATTCAATGTTTCCATGCAAATTTCAGATTAACATTTGGATTCTCAGGTAAAGGTTCAACATTTGGATTCATATCAATTTCTTTATCCATACCAACATTATCATTCAATTCATTATCAATATTCATTGCAAAATCATTATTCTCCTCATTTTCATTATGTATTTCATCCTCATTTTCTAAAACATTAGGTACATTTGATATAGTAGATGTACCTTTCCCTCCACAAAGTTTTTGCATCCACTTCACTTTCTTTATTCTCATCTCTTCCAATTGCTCCGGTGTCTTGTTCTTGACCTTCTTCATGTCCTTACATCATTTTTATCCCCCCATGATTACAAAAATATAGATAGTGGGGTAGGGGACAAGCTCAACTACTCAAAATTCATGCAAGAATGTACAGAATGTGCAGAAGACAGAAAGGGGACAAAATCTCATGTGAAAGAGATGAAAAGGACGTTGGAGGGCATGAAGTATATAAAAAACATAATGTGTACATTTTTTTATTTCCTTATTCCAAGGCATGCCTCTTGGCTTGATCCGGTTTGATCCCCAAAGCTAGGCATGGACCTACAAAAAACACAACAAACAACGTGTTTTTGAAGAAAAATGGTAAAATATGTCTTCCTCCATAATAAATCAAACTAAAACAATCAACAAATTTAATAAAAATATGACTACGAGGTCAAGTAAACTTTCTTCTTTCTAAAAATATGATTTTTCAAATTTTTGACTAATATAAGGTTTTCATACTAATTATTTTCTAACTATGTCTTTTTGTAGCTATTTTTTTGAGTTTATACACGTCTATCTTTCATCGTGTATCTTTTTTTCACTCATCAAAATTGAATAAAAATTTACAGTCCCAAACTAGGACTAATTCTATACATATTTTTAAAAAAACTAATTTTTATTTTTTTGAGGTAGTTAGGGGGCATGGTCATGGCTATCCGTCCATTATTTTTCAAATTTAAAATTTTTGTACTTGAAAAATCATAAAAAAAATACTCACTAAAAAAATCTAAAAAAATCTATCCCAAACTAGATGCTCTCTATCTTTCTACCAAAGGGTTTTCAAAAATATTAAATAGTGCTAAAAAATGGGGGGGGGCATGACTTATCTACTATTATTTTTTACAAAAACAAGAGCACCTATTGGCATTTTAGATCTTTAACCCACTTACACTTAACCATTTTCAAAAAAATTAGTAGTTTAGAAACTAGACTCAAATGCTACAATTCATGTTCTTATAACATTTTCAAATTTTGAGTGTAACTATCTCAAATAACTCATACAAGTTGAAGATTTTATTTTTCAAAAAAAAGTGTCCACTTAAGACATTTGTAACATTAGTTTAGAACACAAATATAATAAAGGATAAGAAACCATACATCTACTTAAGAGTATGCAATGTAAACATGCACATATTGTTCCAATTTTATTATTTTATGTAAATTGTTTCACTAAGTACTATTGTTTCCACATATTAAGATTACACATATATGTCCTCATCTAGAGGATTTTCTCCTAAACCTTCTAAGATTTGAATCACACACATTGTCTTATAACTCATAGGGTGGGTTAGATATATTCATGATATTGCTTCATATTATGGTGATTATCAATTTATATATATTTTGTAGAGGTAAACTTATTTTATATTTTTTTCTAAAATTCTAGCTCACTTTTATTTTTGTTGTTATAGATATCAAACCCTAAGCCATTCTAATTTCTTAAAACTCCCAAAACCCTATTGTCTTTGTATGGTGTGGTATTTAATGTTTGATGTATGACACCAACTTTGAGTGAACATGAGATTTCACTTGGAATAAATGGTAGAATGGTAAATTACTAAAATAAGGCCCTATATTATTCAAAAAACCTCTTGCTTTAGATATAAGTTGGGATTGAAAAAAATAAAATCAAAAGTGTGAATAATGTTTATAAAATTAGAGTTTCCTTGTAAAATGACGTGAATGTTAATGATGTGTCTTGTGATGATGGTGGTTTTAGTCAATAAGAAGCTTCAAATGTCAAAAATAATGGTAAATTTTAGTAGTGAACCATCCACATCCCATGATACTCTAAAAACTTCTAGTGCTCAATTTAAGAATTTTTATTGATAATTGTCATGTGATCTCATGAATAATGAATGATTTGAAATAACTTTTTTATAAATTTTGCAATCATTTCAACATCCTTCAACATGTTATAAAAATCCTCTAATTTATCCTCAAAACCCTTTAATTTCTCCATATTATTATACAAGTTTGTAAAATATTCCAAATTCTTTTCAATTTTCTTAAAATAATCCAATATTTCAAAATAATTCTATTTTCTAACATTCTTCCTTTCCACCAATTACGTCTATATCAAATGATTTCCAATAAAATTGTATATTTTCTCACCACCAATGTCCACTACAATATATGTTACTTCTCCATCTATTGCTTCTACTTCATATCACAAAATGGATACCTTGATGCACACTCTCCTTAACATCTAAAATTGATTTAAAAAAACTCTACATTGTTTTAAAAATAACAAAATGGTAACTTCCAAATGATTTTACTTATGAATCTCTTCATGGTTATCTCCAAAATGCTTTGTCTACTCCAAAATTTTTGTTAATTTATAGAAAAGAGATCCATCATATCATAAAATAGATTCTTTCATTCTTCTTGCATACATTTTACTCTATTTGTAACTTTTTGAAAAATAACTTCCTTAAAAGCCAAAAAAATTATGCTCTTGATTGGTATTAATATATACTCCCATGTGTCATTCATTGTTTTACCACTCGTGAGGATGATTTATTTTTCACCTTGAAACTACTATTGGCATGAATTAGGTCACATTCTCAGTTGACAACTCAAATTAGACAAGTACCCAATGAAAACATTATAAGTTATGTGCTTAGATTCAAAACATAGGCTACTAAGATGATATATAAGTCACCAATTAATGAATTTTAAATACTATTTGGTTATTGCTTTCTTCCAATTATCAATGATAAATTTTATTTGATTTTTATCTTACTTATGATGGTCTTTGCCATGTTTTTTAAGAATTTGAAATTAATCTCTTGAATGCCAATATGCTTGGATATTATTTCAATGTGTCTTTCTTTTGATGCTTCAAAATTTCTAAACAAGAGAAACTTTAGGATAGAAACAATAATAATGCATGTTTTTTCCTATAGACACCTAATATTGATACATGGCTATTTATATTAAATGGTGCTAATTTATTTACGTGTTTGTTGATTAATAGTTCAAATTAGGTTCTTTTTCCATTCTTCCTAGTGTTGTTTGAATTTAGACTTGTTCCTTTGTATTTTATATGTTTTTCTTCACCTTCCACCTTATGTTGTTCCTTGTAGATCCACATTATTCTTATTAATTCCTTGTTTATCTTTATTTTCCTTATTATTTTCTATGGACCTACTCATATTTTTTGTCTCTTTTCCTAGTTTTCTCTCTCCTTCCCTTGTTTCCTTGATGTTAAGGAAAAAAATCTAGCATCATACTTGTATGATCATGGATATTATTTTGTAAGGCCCTTTTGATCCTTATTTTTAGGTCCATCAAGATTACTTAATTCTTTTGTCAGCTTTTCCCACCCCTTTGTATATAGGATTATGTGTCAATGGGGTCCTAATTCTAATTCAAGAAGTTAATAAATACATGAGTACATTGATGCATCCCATGATCATGAACCTATCACACCAAAGAAAATTGAGTTATTTTAAGCACCTAAATTTGATCCTTGACACTTTGCAACATCATGTTTGGAACACTTCGGACACTTGGAAAATCGATGATACTTTAGAGAAATTTTTGTCTCTATCATTTTACCCATCCACCGTCTTAGTCATCTTCATTTTTACTCATATTCATTCATGATCAAATCAATTTATATGGGAACACATAAGAAATACTAAACACACATTCTCCAATCACGGATCCATGTTATTATCTTGTGGATAGTACTTGCAATCTCATACACTTCTTTGTGGAAGTAGTGTCCCATTATGTTAGAAATGTTTAAGGGCCTTCAACGAGTAATTTAAAAAATTAGAAAATTCAATTAGGTCGGCCTCAACATGTTTCATGGGTAAGCTATGACAAGAAATTATTGAATTGTCGTCTATATATACAAATGAATCCTAAGTTCATTCCTTACCTCTCACGCTCTTGGAGAACCCCATCACTTAAAGCACTCTCACATATCTTGGAGATCCTTACATATTAGGCATAAACATATTTTATATCTTCCCGTTAGATCCATAGAGAAGTCGACATAGTTAGATTTGAATAAAAGAGGTCAAAGTTGAATTACACCAATTGTTAAATTCTAATTGAGAGATCAAACCTAGATTGCACATTCACACGCCCACATAGGTGGCGGAACTATGTGTGGTTTAAGCCCTTTCGGAGTAGTGGTATAAAGGTAACACTTAGCCATCTTGTACGTATGTCAAGGCTAGTCCAACCCAAAGTGTTAACCCATTTTCAAGGTGTATTGTTATTAGGTATACATAACTAGAGTTTGACAAAGGAGAACATGCATATAAATAATCACATCGAGTTATAGGAAATTACACACACTAGAAAACATAGGGAAACCACTCCCGAAGTTATAGGTGAAAATTCCTTCACAATATTTGGTGGAAAACCAAGTCAATGTCATCATAAAGGATGTTTGACTCTGCCAGGTCGATAATGTCTAGAAAGGTTCCAACCCATGATTTTCAATTAAGCATTTGTTAACACACTTGAACTTTATGATATGGTAGTAGATTTTGAAATCCACATATAAATTGTAATTATTGAGTATCTTGTACATATTTATTTCATTTATTATTCAAAATAATTAATCACACATTCATTTATGCCTTTATAATTCATATTTGATGTGACTATTGCATTTATTTATGTAATTTTAATTGACACATAGTTATATCAATTTCATACCATTGTGTGTAAAATACTCAAAAACAATTATATAAAGTTGTAAGAGAAAACAATTTATCAATGTTAAGAGCATTCTTGTGCCAAAATAACAATTCAAGCATTTAGAAAGCATCTAGGATTTACTACTTGGTACACAAAATTAAATGATTTAAGGTTTGTGATACTTGCATCTTGTAGATTACATGTTGAAATACATTGATTGTTGATTTACAAACTTTTTTTCCTTGAAGGGCTTTGATTGAGACATACCCCAAAATCCACACCCTATTATTGAATTGTTTGCAAGGTCTTGAAGGCTGGATTAGGGTTTAGTGGAAGGGAATGATTTCTCAATGACTCATGACACATTCTCGAAAAGTAATAATGGTTTGTGGATCTCGAAGCATAAGACCCATTAAATCAAAAAAATTGTAGTTGTAAGAGGACACTAAAAATTATACTTATATGTTTTTCTCTCGAGCCACATATATGTATTTATAGTTTTGGTCGTAGTGGTTAGATTCTATTATCTTTTCTAAGTTTGTTTCACCTTCTATCTAGATCTACCTTCCACTATCTATTGTGGATGACCATATTAAGATTAGAAACAAACTAAATATCATTATAAAATCCCCATTTCTCATTTCTTTTCAAATACTTCAATTTTTTTAATTATTTCTAGATTTTCTTGTGTCTAGTTTTAAAGAATAATTAGGTAATTAAGTCTAATTATTGTGTTATTTCTCATCAAAACCAATTACAAATAATCTATGGTTGGTGTAATAAATTTCATAGTGCAAACTAATTTATATATGTAATTTTTGGTGAATTTGTGCTTATATTAAATATCCAACCCTTAGAGTTTTCTTTTCTTTATGAACCCGGACTTATATCAAACATCGACCCTTAGAGTTTCCTTTTTTTTAAACCCATGCTTAAATTAAACATCCAATGCTTAGGTTTTCCTTCTTGATGAACCTTATATTATATCAAACATCCAAACCTAGGGTTTCCCCTTGCGAGTAAACCCACATTGCTTTTAACCTTCTAGGGATTAGTTATTGTCTCTTGGTGACGAAATTGATTTCCCTTTGGCTCATTTCATTTGTTCTAATCATCTATCCATAGCTACGTGTGTAATAGTGGTTCGATATTGCTTATTAACATTATATATAATGTCATATGAATTAATTAGATGTCGAGACTCCAATAAGTCAAAGTACCAAGTTGAATTTTGATTTTTATCTTGTTAGTTCCTTGTATTAATCCCATTGCATGTACAAAAAAATGGTCACTCTTGATGAGACTCGTTTCAATTTGAAAATTATACCGCCCCCTCTTATTGAGACTCTATGAGTGTGATGCTTTGAATGGTTCTCAATTTATTATCGAAGGTCAAATTGGTAAAGGGAGAGGCTTCTCTAAATGATTACACTAGAATCCAAGGCTTAGTTTCCCTAACAAACATCTTTTGAATAATTATGATGAAATAGCTAGCATTTTTAATGTGCTCGAGAGTTTTGTCCCGAATTGGATATTTATTCAAGATAAGATATATAAGGTGCACCATGGATATATATCTAAATGCTAGTTGCGATCAAGCACATATGAAGTCACTTATTTTACCTTCTCATATAGTCATCTCTCATATTTCTTCTAGCTCCCCCACACTTCTCATAATTTGTATGCTTCTTTTCCACATTTATTCATTTCCTAATGTTTATATTCCAATTTATTCTACTATTACTTATCTTCCTTCTAAAATGAGTACCATGTTGAACACCACTATGTACAAAAATTGTCATTGTCCTTTTAGGCCCTTTTGTCCCCTGACTTCAAAATCCCTAGGGTTTATGGAATTTTTGTTGGATTTCTTGCCCAATGTGTGTTGGCTAATAGGGTCCAAATTGCAAATTGAGAAGTTCATAAATATATGAACACAAACTAGTGCATTTAGAATAATCATTTAAGATAGCAAAATTCATAATAAGTTAGTTCCAAGAGTGATATTAAAATTGTAAGAGCGTAATTTATTATTTACAAGAGAACAATCCTAGTGTTGAGCGTAGAATTCAAGTATTTAGAGAGTATTCAAACATTACTAGTTGTTTTCTACACATCAAAAGACAAGTGTTGGAATACTTACATACACTGCACCATTGACTAGCTTTCATTGAGTGTTAATTGTGATTTTGTTCAAGACATGAGGGCTTGATAATAATGGAGGAATAACACAAGCCCCCTCTAACATCCACCATTTTTTATTGGTCTTGCAAGGTGTCAAGGTTGAATTAGGGCTTGGAGCAAGATGGGTAGTTTCCAAAGATTTGCAGCAGTGTAGGAAAAGTTGGTGAGGTTTGTGGTGACTACAAGCGGGGATCACATTCAAAGACTAGGTTTTGCATTTGTGAAGGTGGCCATTTCCATACTCCATACAACTTTGGTCAACAATTCCTTACAATATTAGACTCATATTAGTCTAGCTTGATGCAGTCTTAATTTTTGTGTGATCAATTCACCTTATTATTTGGACCTATCTCGTATCACCTATGGCTAACGATTGTTTCTTAATTCACATGAAATAAAAAATTATGTTCTCAAACCCAAAATCTCTAGTTTATTGTATACTTCAATTATCTCCATATTTTCCTATTTTTGAAATAACCCCCTATTTATATAATTAAATCCATTTTTTAATTATATTTAAATTTTAGATAACTCCAATTAAATATGGCTAGTTTAATATATATGACATTAGTGATTATAATATAAATATAGACTTTCAATTTTCGTAAATTTTTATTTTTAATCGCATAAATCATTTTACATCCACTCAAACCCAACCTCATCTTCTAATACACCTTATAATAAAAAAACAATTTATTTATTTATTCAAATTAAATATCTTACATCCACCCAAACCCAACCTCATCTTTTGAGATCCCCTCAACCTCATTATTTTGATATTCCCTCAAATTTATATTAACTAATTTTGATGGGACTTTAAAAAAAAAAAAAAAAACTTTAACAAAAAAATGCTAATTATCAGGCCACTGAAAAAACACGTGTGAAAACCCAACTCAGCATACTCCACGTGTTGCATTCTCGTCCAAGCGCCATACCAATTGCCACGTAAGCGGAAAAACAAAATTCATCGCAGAACTCCGCCAGTTCTGTGAAGTTCCCGCTTCGCAGAGTCGAAACTCAAAAGCATTTAAGAGAAAAAAAACCATGTCGGGCGCAGGAGCGGTCCCAATAGGTGACGGGGTCGAATCCCCGGGCTTGAGAAAAAGCATGCTTCCTCTTTCACCTTGTCACAGCTCAACGCCATGGCAATTATAACCATATTCGCCTTCAGCGGCCTCATATCCCTCCAAGACATAGCCTTCGTCCTCTTCTCCGCAATATACATCTTAATCATGTCCGAATTCGTCTTCCCAGCCAAATCTTCAAACCCTCCGCCGCCAGTTTTCTCCAGCAGCCGCCTTTTTATCATCTACGTCTCCGCCGCCGCCGCCGTGGGGCTCGTCTTACCGCTGGCCTATATTTTCGGCGGCGTGGCGGCGGGGCACAGAGACGGCGTCAGGCGGCGGCGCCGCATGTTTTTGCTGGCCTGCCAGATTTTCTGGGAGGGCGTCACGTTTTCGAAAGGGTTTTCGCTTCCGGTGAGGGCTTTTGTCCCGATTTTTACAACACGCGCAGGGTTTTCACGATTTTTGAGTGGATTAGTGTAGATTTTGGCAAGGAGGCGGCGGGTGGAAGTTGGAATCTGTTTGGAAGGGGTTTGGCTGTGGCGAATTTGGGGTTTTGGTGCTTTAATTTGTTCTGTTTTCTGTTGCCTGTTTATCTGCCCAGGGCTTTGAGGACGTTTTATGAGGAAGAGATTTCTTCTGGTGTCGCTAAGGATAAACGACTGTAAATGTTAAGTCTTTGTAAGTATTTATATGGATTTTATATTTGGTAAATTTAAGGAGGTTATGTACTGTAACTTAAGAGAACAGATCAATTGTGTTGCTGTGGAAGGTTATATCCAGTAAATTAGTGCTGTAAGTAGAAGCTTGCTGCAATACCTCTGTAATATAATGTTTAGGGTACAGCCTTTGTATCAGGATTTATGCTGATAATCATCAAGATATAGTTAGGTCTATAACAGGGGGTTTTCTGTAAGGTCATGGAATTCTGGTAGGAAAAAGTGCTTGGATTGGTTATATTCTAAAGAAAATGTTTATATGGCCAACTTCAAGACGATATGATTGAAGTTTTTTTCATGGTGGTATATAAAATACCTATAATTGTTACGCCAGGTAATTGGACTGCTAAAATAAATCAGATTGGTGCAAACCAAACTTACATTCCATTATTTTGGATTTGAGAAAGATGACAAACTATCAACCATGAATGTGGTTGTTCAGTTCATATTCTAAGATTTACAAGACAGTTTTTTCTCTTAAGATTAAATAATATTACGTACAATAATATTACATTCCCCTTTGTAATATTACATTCCCCTTCATCCATAGGTGTTATAGTGAGACCAAACATGTCTCTAAATCTTTTTAAAAAAATCTTCCAAGCACCTTTGTTAGGTTATCTGTTGGCTGCTCTGAAGTTGGATAATATAGCAATTTCACACTGTTGTTTTATACATCGTGTCAAATCAAATGAGTTTTGGTGTTTATGTGCTTGATTTCATTGTGAAATACTAAATTATTGGTCATTGTGATTGTTTGAGTGTTATCAACTATGAGTGGTGTAGAAGAGACATGTTTGACATGTAAATATGCAAGAATCCTTGTGAGTCATAGTATTTCCCACAGGTGTTGATGTAATTGCGGTGTAGAAGAAATTGTTGGCACTAATGTTTCTTTGACTTCCAAGAGATGATTGTTGTTCCTAAGTTCATTGGAAAACTTGTAATTGATTTCCCATCATAAAAATCACCTCCATAGTCGAATCAATATCTAACCGATTAAATCCATTGTCGTAGGGTATTTAAGCCCAAAATTGTATGTTGCCCTTAGATCTTTGAGGCACCCTCTTTGTTGTTACTAAGTGACTTTCCTTAGGTCATTGTATAAATCTAGAAAGAACACCAATCGCAAAAGAAATGTCCGGTCTAGTTGTGATTAGATATGGTAGACTTCTAATTTGAGTTGTCTATACTTGCATCTACAAGCTTTGAAGTATCATTTGATGTTAGATTCAAATTTTGTTCCATGAGCATGCCAAGTGGTTTACAATTTGTTATTCCAACTTTTTTCCTAATTTCACCTATGTATTTCTATTATGTGATGATGTACATTGAATTTTGAATCACTTAAACACCTTTCTATAAGGGATCGTTCATCGAGGACCAAATTGTCCAACAATTTGATCTAAAGTGGACAATTTCATTCCCATTCACCCAATGGTCACTTTTTCAAATTGATATCTTTTTATGAGTCGACCAATATCCTATAGGTTGGTCTTAA
This sequence comes from Taxus wallichiana var. yunnanensis, assembly GCA_018340775.1. Lineage (NCBI taxonomy): Eukaryota > Viridiplantae > Streptophyta > Pinopsida > Cupressales > Taxaceae > Taxus > Taxus wallichiana. The sequence continues at coordinate 498,666,503 of CM031242.1, read as the reverse complement.
TGCCATATTTTACCTTTGAAAGCTTATATAAGCAAGTCTAACTCACATATTTACTTCACCTGACACTTTTAAGAGCATACTTGCAAATAATATTCCTAAAGCACTTCAAGCTCTCCTAAATCCCTTCAAAGCAACATCACATTATAGGAGCAACTATTACACAAGCCTAAAGCACACTCAACCATGTTATAAAGACGCGTTTCCCAAGCTAAAGACCAAGACAAGTTGAGCAAAGCACGTCAAGTCATTGTTTCTCATTGTCAAATGGTCAAATCACCAAAGCTAGTTGCATCCATATAGACATAACATGCTAGGTGGTGTTGGAGGATGTTTACATTAAGTAGTAGATTATTTCTTTCCTACCTAGTTTCTAATGTGTTCACACTAATTAAGCTCATTATAGGGAGTTTTGTTATTAGTTAATAAGTTGTTTTTCTATCTAACAACTTTGTTTTACGTATTCACATTTGTTATTTAGTTACAACAAATTTGTTATTCACGGGTTAATTCCTAGTTGTGAATAACAAATTGTAAAGCCTATTTAATAGGCACTATTGTATAATAATACATTAGAATGTGATTAGTTAATACAATAAGCTTTGTTTTCATTGTGATTTTACACTTCACGTTTGGGAGATTCAAGTATTAGATTGAAGGATTAGACCTTCATGGGCTCATGCTTAGATCAATTTAGTTGTTCATTCCTATATGGTATCAACGCAAGGATAGGTAGAAGAAGCCCAATTGGTCTAAAGTCTGCACCGGCCTTTTTGTTAAGAGGAAAAATTTGTCCCCAACCCCCAGAGTCACAAAAATTTTTTCTTGAAACCCATTACATAGGGTTGGTCGATTCTTTATAGGCCCCAGTGAGTTGATAGTAGTACCTCAATGAGTTGATTAAGGTTGTGTTTTATGTTTGTTAGCTTGGCTTTACATTGCATATTGGCTTGGACGAATCAACTAAGTCAATTCGGTAAAGGCTCCTTCTTGGCCCTAATCCACTCACATCACATGTTCTTGAAACACTAGCTTGTGGATCCCTATCTTAACTCTTTGTGGCTCAATCTCGAGATCCTCATGTTGGACAAACTCCTCTCTTTCGCAACATTTGACACCTCAGCCCTAGAACGACCCTCGACTCATAAGGCCCTTTACGGCTCACCCTACGGCAAACTGGCCTAGGTTTGGCATCATAAATCAATACAAAACATCTGCAGAAGGCACCTCTACACGGTTGGCTCATGATCCACTTCCATATTTCAAATAGGTGGAAGGATCAAAATCCTCTTGGAGCGACCAATATATTTCTCACAAAGCTTAATATCTCTACTTCCCTCAATTGTTATATGAAGGGTAACTTGTCATCAAAGTTGAACAAAATAGTTTGAAGCCACCACAAACCTTTAAAATATTCAAAATCCCAATTAATGAAATTTTGATCGGACGTTGGAAATCCTAGAGGTCAAGGGTTCAAACCATTAGACCAATATATACTTGTCAAGAATTTTTAATATGGTATTTTTTTGCAAAAAGATTCATTTGAGAAAAAAAACGAGGAAAATTTAGGTATTGAGGCCTCTTTGGAGTATTGCCAATGTAGGCGGTGTAACAATTGCACTTCAACGTAACCACTAACCATTTTGTAGGGTCTCCTACTTGTGGTTAGGATCTTGAAGCTATTTCGCATCATCTGAAAGGGTTTTGCGCATATGCAACACATGAAGTTTGAGTAGAGTTTAACACAAAAATTCGCCACAAGACAAAAGCTACATAGTGCCAACACATCATAGTACGAAACCATTCGCTAGGTATTGAATTGTTTGTTGGTTCCATACTGACTTCCATATGGTTTCGTCCTAGCGCATTTTGCACACCTAGTTCTAGAGATGAAGCATTCACATATCGTTTCCAACCGATACGATCATATAATACTACCAAATCGGCTTCCTCAATTTGTAATCAACTAAGTGCACCCACTTCCTTGTGTTTTAGCAATCATTTTCTATTCTATCTTGTAAATTATTATAGATGATATATTTTGATTTACACATTAATGTTAATTAATATATCTGAAGATACTACTTGATATTAACCCTCAACTTGGAAATAAATACATTAGGATCCCCCTCTAAACCTTTCCAACTCTTTATTGATCATTTTGAGGGTTGAATCATATGGTGAATCCGCTCTCTGCTCAAACCCTAGTGGTCCTAAAGGCTTTTCTTCCTCTTGATGCACTGAGCCTTTTGCTAACTCTCGAATTCCTTTTCCTTTGTTACTCTGCTTGTGACTTGTTTGATCAATTGGAAAAAGTTAATGTTAAAGCTTCATTCCTTGAGTTCTTTCAAACTAACCATGCATATAAAGTTAATCTATATGGGCGTTGTAACGAGTCATGGTCCCTTCTTAAGCAAAACCATAATATATTGTATCTTTTTATGTACTTTGTGCCTAAGTGTTTCTTCTACATGTTAGTAGAAACTACCTCTTTTATCTTGCTTTTGGCCACACAAGTGGGTCTCATCATGACAATATAAATGTTGCATGCTCCACTGATAGTCATATTTCTTAATGATGATCTTGTTGACATTTATAATGATAATAGATGTAATGTTCACTAAAATGCTACTTCTCTTCCTTTGGTACATAATAATGTGACAAATGTTTGCAATGCGACTCTTTCTCCTATTGAAATGGAACATGTTACAAATCCTTACTTTTCTCTTGTAGATACATGTGAATTTTACGCCGATTTGATAATCTTGCTCTTGATATTGCACGTGATGTTAGGCATTTAGTTCATGATGACACACCCTTGTTTACTTATATTGTTTCTCTTCGGGTTCCTTCGCTATTGTTCCTTCACTTTTTTTCTAATATTGTTATGAATGCCTCTATCTCGCCTTTTTCATGAGAGCTCTTTCATGATGTTTCTTATCTTGACATTAATTCCTATCATTTCACTAAAAATGACAAACGAGAGTTTGCATAGTTTTAACAAAATCCTTAGCGCATTGATGCACTTCTACACATAGCTAAAGATGAACCAATGCATTTGAATTTTTGTAAGACCAGGGCATATGATATTCCTAACTCTTATGTTACATCCTCCATTATGGTTGCATCTTACATTTGCTACGTCTATTGTGCCTATATTCTTGGGGACATCCCATACCCCCTTGACATATTACCATGTATATTCCTTTGGATGTTAATATTCTCACATATATTGTGCATACTCATGACACTTCACATTCTATTTCTACTACATAATCTCTTGAGTGTAATGTAGTGCCCACTTCCATCGACACTTTTGATATTGATCCTGACATCTGCGACTATTTTATGGACATTATTATAATTTTGATTTAGTATGGTGTTAGATGTTAGATCATGAATTATTGTTGGCTTTGATTTATATATAATGCATGATGATTATTAGAGACACTTTATTTATTGATGATGATATATTGTTCGACATGGTTATATATTTATGGATGTTGTTAGGACATGTGACATTTGGATATTTTGAGTAGACCTAGAAAAAAGAATTTTATTTGATGATGATATAGTTGTTGATAAAATTACAAATGATATTGTTGTTGCCTTGATGATGTTGTGATTCATATGTATATATGGTTTTGGAATTATATTTATATTCATTTGGATGTTCTGATGCTGGCCACAAGGCTGAAGGAGGTATTTGTATTTTGCAGGTTTAAAATATCACAACAAACATCGGGGATTGGAGACCAACCACATTAGAATTCTAGATGAATTCAACAAGGTCACCATGGCAACTGTATTTGTTTGTGTGTGTTTGATTGTTGTTAGGGATTCCCATGGGGGATCACCTTTAAATGTGACCAAGGGACTTTGTGTATTTTCTTTTATTTGATTCCTTTGTTTAGTATGTATGTGTTTTATAAGTGATGTGTTTCCCTTTTCTTTTTAATTAAATAAATTGTGGTAAAGTAATGTGAGTAATCATATTGTTAAAGTTAATTGATCAAATTGGGTCATAAGAAAGTAATTAATATAGTTGTTGGTCTTGGATTAAAGTGTTGTAAGAGATATGTAAGTTGATTTTGGAATATAAAACACTTCATCTTCGTTTGAAATTCAAATTTGTCCTTGGAAGCTGATTTTGGAGGCTTGTGGGACAAGTTAAATTTCTCTCATGCCTCTTAAATTTATATACCAACCTTACCTATGGTTGGAGAGTTAAATTTAGACTTTTATTATGCATTTTTGTAAGTCAAGTTAAATTTTTTTATTGCACTTTTATTACATATTTTAATTTTAGTCCTTATGGGGTGTGGGCTTGTTTGAGTGTGTAAGTAAAATTGTCATATTATTCACCCACCTATTTATTATGCATTGGAGAATGAAGTTGACTTATGAGTTGGAGTTGAGGATGTGTGAGGTGGCATCCCACTTGGATCCACCTCATCCTCTTCCCTTCCCTCTTCTATAAATTGGAATTCTTTAGCTTGTTTTTGGGTTGCTTCACTTTTGCATACTTCTTTTGGACGACTTCTTTTGGTTGAGGGAGCTCTTGCTTTTGGAGAAAATGGGAGATTGTTGAATATTTGTGCTTGGTTGCTTCCCTTTCATCACTTCATCTTGGGTGACTTCTCTTGGGGTGTTTGAGTTCTTGCAAATTTTGGAGAAGATTGGAGAATTGTTGCATGCTTGTGATTTTGATCTTGGACTGTTTTACATTGGAAAGCTTGTTGTTTTGCAACCTTGGAACAAACTCCATCATGGAGAGGTAAGAGCTTAGCTCTTGGAAATGATCCTCTTTTATTTTATGCATATGTGAATGGTTGAATGTTTGAATGTGTTGTTTTATTTGTTGGTTGGTTGGGTAGATGGCTTAGGGATGGTGTAGGAGAAGACTATGGGGTATTCTTGTGGGAGACATAAGTGTTTTGGGGAGGTCTAAGTGCGGAGGGAGTTGGGATTTGGGTTCCACCTTGTAAAAATAAATAGCTTGCATTTCTTTACTCGTTATGGGGTGTCATAAGAGGTTGGGGAGGCATAAGAAAATGTGAGGAATAAGGGGTACTTGGGAGGCATAAGGGCTTGTCAGGGATTGAAATGATATATATATTTTGGCAGTTTGTTCTCAGGTGGTGATACCCATTTCCCCTTTGGGAGGCATAAGTAGTATCCCCCATAGTTTCTTGCTCCTTTGGCTTGCTTGATGAAGCTTGAGTATTGTTGTGTGTTTATCTTGTGGTTGCTAAAACTATTGTTTTTCTTTGGAAAATGTTTTAATATGAAATATGCACGTGTGTTTGTGGAAGCTAGTTGCTTGTCCATGAGTTGAAACACATCTCTTATTGCATTGTGGTTGGGGTTCGGGGCGATAAAGAAGGATAACTTCTCTTTTCATTAGATGTCTTAGTTGGCTAGAGAGTGTTGCTTTTCCCCTGTCTTGTTATGATCAAATTTAGAAATAATGGATCTGCATGTTGTTGTTTCGGAGCAAAGAAAAAGACAGGTTTTGTGAGGTTCCTTGCTGAGTTTATTATTTATTGCAACCCTTTCCCACTTGGAAGTGGATGACCTTGTATATTATTGATGATGGAAATGATGTTTTGTAATGGCTATGAAAGTTGTGATTTGAAATGTGAAAGAGATGCACTCTATTTTCTATTTTGAATGAAAGAAAAGAAAGATTTATATTCTATCTTTTGGGAATGAAATGGAAAATAAAGTTGTAAAGATATCATTTCTGAATTAATGGAAGTTGTTTACCTTGTTCAAATAATTTGGTGTTCTTTGGAAACCTGTGTTTGAAATGCATTTTGGAATCTCTATTGGAAAGATGTAAAGTGAATACGTATGATGAAATGTCATGATGCTCTGTTATGTAGAAATGAATGTTTGGAAAATATGAAGTTGTAATTTGGTATTTGAATACCTTGTTTGAATCAACTTAATGGATTAGAGTGTTTTGGAATGAATTCATGGTTGAAGTTGGTAAATGTAAACAATCTATTCGAATTGGATCGTTGTTAGATGTTTTTCAAACTGGCAAACATTTTATTCAAAATATACAGAATGACCTCTGCAACTATGAACAATAAAATGAAACATTAAATTGAACTTAGTATGATTAAAACGACCCCAAACAAACTAAAACACTTAAGAAATTTTTATAGAACCTTTCAGAATCGGACGCAAAACTTCTCACAATCGTTTTGTTGTCAAATTGAGTAATTTTCGAATTGATCTTCAATCAAACAAAGTAACCTTTGCTATCCATCCTAAATTCCTCTAAGAGCAACTCTCCATGTTTGTTTAGCATGTTGAGAAAGGAGGTTGTCGAATTGAACAAAATTTTGTAAGTCAAATGTTACCAATTTTCATTTTATAAGCTTGCAGAGCGTTTTATCAAAATTGACCCTTAAAACTTTATCCAAATTAAATTCTTAAGGTTGTTGTGCAAAGAGGACGTCAAGAGCTTTCTGAAAAGTCCTCGTTTTCCAAAAACGAGTTCCCTATCAAAATTTATGGCCTTCTGAAAGTTCGAAGAAGAGGAAAGGCCTCTTGTGCACCTTACAGGAAGAGGAAAAAGCTTCTTGCGCCCAAGAACAAGAGTCTCTTCCCGCGCCCGTCTTGCGTGCCTGGGAGAACACGAGTTTCTTCCCACCCATCTTTTGTGCTCGGGAGAAAATAGTTTCTTCCACGCCCGTTCTTCCGAGCTTGGGAGGAAACTTTCTTCTTGCTTCCCACTTTCCACGCTCAGAAAATTTCTTTCCGCGCCATGCAAGAAGATATTTTTAAATATCTATGCTTAAGGATGACTTTCTCTCTCTTAGTGTTTTGTAGGATGATTTGATAACTGTTGTAATGGACTCTAGAATTTTGTTGGGAAGGTAAAAAAAATACAAATTATTCCTGAAGTCTTCTAACTAAACCTAGGTTGTTCTTGGTCTCGAGCGGTTGTTTTTAGAGGTGGCGTTACACTTGGTATCAGAGCCGTGGGTTCAAAGCTTGGACCCTTGGGCACACTAGAAAACTTGAGACATGAACTATAAACCTAGCACACTTTTAAATCTAGAAAACAACCTTGTTTGAGAATTGAAAAGAAATATGTATGAAGAAATAATACATTACTCTGTTCACTTGAATTACCGAATTAAAATAATAATAAAATAATAAGTTGTTTAAATTGTTGTGCTTGCTTAGTTGCGTTTATCTAACCCGGTAACTAATAATGTCGATTAAATTGATTTTGGTGAACTTCTAGTGTAGAGGAAACTTGGTTCCCCTTTGAAAATGTGTTGTTTTACAAGTCCTAAATCTTGATTTAATTGTATGATGCATTAAGCCCTTTTAAGACCCTTCTTTATTGAAGTTGTTGGAATGATAAGTTGTTTGGTGTGATTCTTGTGGTTGGACAATAGTGGTTGGGTTCTGGGGTCGGGAAGAGTTAATTAGAAGTTGTTTAGAGATTCCTTCCTTTAGTGGTTAGGAAAGATGGTCTCGGTTGTCGAGTCTTCCATTTTGTTACCCATATGGGAGTGACATTAAGTTTGGGTGTTATTTAGGACCCAATCCTTGTGTGTGTCCTTGGAACTGACCTCGAGGCAGAGTACCCTATTGGCGGCCATGAAGGGCTGCAGAGTGAATGTGGTGTTAAATTTTATGTTTTACATTCGTAATCTTGTGTTATTTTATCAAGGACCAACATCTTATTTTATGATTGATTGAGAAGCTCTAAGGCTCTTTTAGTTATTTATATTTTTGTGAGAATTTTCAAACTTTGCAATGCGGCTACTTAGCCACTTTCCTTGATTGTCAACATTTCTTGGATTTTATTTTGATTAGTGACTCGGAGCTCATTATGTTGTTGGCTACTTAGCTAAACGTTACATGGTTCCTTCTTGCATGATGATGAGCTGGTTCTATGCTTCTTGTATTGTGACATTTCATCATGTATGGGGGTACACCTTGGTGTCTTGAATGTCTTCTTAGGTTCTTAAAGTTATGCCTTGGTTTTGGATGCACGGAACCTTGAGGTCTAGGATCTTAGAGTGACTTTTTCATTGCTCGACCTTGCTAGATAGAGAGCTTTTTGTGTTGTGCATTCTAGTTGGCAGTTCTGTTAGCGGTGGTGGTGATTCTCTTACAATCCAGAAGAGCTTGAACCTCATCGGAGTAGAGGTGTTTAATTGTGGGCTGATGAATTATGTTAGGATCGGATTGCTTTTGGTTGGCTGTGGATGTTAGTGGAAAAGTGTTTGTCTGGATAGTGGCTTTTCTTCGATGGCATGCTAAGTTTTATCAGATTTCCTTATTTCATTATATAAAGTAGTGACTTGAGGGTTGTATGCATCTTGGTAATTATGGTTAGAATTAATCCCATTCGAGTATTGTGTGTGTAAATTAAGTGTGTTTGTTTTCCCTCTTGACCTATAAATAAGTCTACCCTTTCCTTAAACTTTTTTTTAGTTACTATGAATAACACTCTATGACCTATTAATTTTGAACTACATGGAGACACTTATGGATGCTTTGAGTCTTTTGGACCATGCCACTAGTGATGTTAGTGTAATTAGACCTTGATGAATTAATCTCGGTGGTATTTTATAATGGGATTCTTCTTGCGAAATTGTAACTCTTGGTCAGTAAAGCCATGTTGAATAGATAGTTAATTGGTTTGCTTACATTTGATGCTTTCTAGTGAGTATGTGGTGTTCTTATAGTTAAAATCTTTCCTTTTCATTTTGATTGCTTGGTTGGTGGTATCCTGTGGTAATATGGGTGTAGATTTGAAAACTTTCCTTGTCTTATCATGTGAGTAAAATGTTTTCACCAAAACAATAAACATTGTTAAAACCCTAGTAGATCAGTAAAAGTAATTATGCTTCCTTAATGGGTCTTCCTTGTAACTTCTTTTGAGAACTTGTAGAAACCTACTAAGAATGTTTTATTAAACTTGTAATTAGTGGAAAAATATTGAAATATTGTTGTGATCCATGTTGGTTGATTGTTTCCTAGTTCTTACAAAATTAATAATGTGTTTTCTATGTTGAATGTCCCTTGTTTTCTTAGAATTAAAAAAATGTGAGGTGTTGATTTACCTCTCTCTCCCATAAAATTAATAGTGTGATATGTTTACCCTTCCTTCTCATTAAATTTTTAATTGACAAGTTGACTCACCCAAACATCATAAAACTATAATTGAGAAGATTTGGCCTTGAAGCTTAACAAATAAACTGGAACATAGAAAGAGAAAATGGTCCTTGCTTTAACCTTGGTAGATTAATAGAAGAAATTAAAAAAACCATGTAGAAGAACAGAAAGGGAAAAACTTTGTCCATCTACCTCCCCTAGGAGTAAAGTAAATACTTTTTCTCTTTTCTACCTTTTACTGAGAATGGCGAGATATCATGCCCTCTAGTAATCCTTATAACACAAACTTGTGATGTCATAATAGGAGGAACATTTTAATTAGAAAAATTTGAAAGAAATGTGCTTAGAAGTGAAACTATGGTTTTTGACTTAATTAGTTGATTTATAAATAAGTAAGATTTATGTGTATTGAGTACAATGTATAGTTGAAACCTTTAGTTCTATCACCTACCAAATTGTGAAACACTTGGTGATAGTAGCATGTTCTAGTTGCTTAGTACCTTATTTTTTTCATAGATGTATGTGCCTTTCTTTGTGGGAGTTTTGGGTCATCATACCCTTATCGTCTCGTAGCCCGGCGAGTGTGAGTTGTGGTCTTTTGGATTGAGACTTATCTCTTGTTTGAGAAGCAACCTCCTTGCGTGTTGTCTTGTCCTTGGAGATGTAAGTGCCCACACTTTTTATAGCTCAGTAGCTTGTTGTTTCTTTGCTCAGAGACATGTTTTGACAGAATTTTGTTTTATCGTGGACATTATATCAGAGATTTGATCTTATTAGACATTTGTGGACATTCAGGCGTATAGCGCCAATTTAGCTTAATTTCTATGTTGTCGCATTTTCTTATGATGTCATGGATACTAATGGATATGATGTTGTGTTTGGAACATAATTATATTGATGGATAGTTGTTGCATGTGGAATTCCATGGTTATATGTCACTTTATCATCTTGTCTAACTTTTGGAATATTGAGTATAATTGTGCACATTGTCGCATTTTGATTTCAGTAGGATGTTAGGCTAGTTTAGAACTTATTGATATCTTATTGTGTCATTGTTTTATATTTTATCGGACAGGTATGGTTAATGTGTGCAATGAGTGTGCAGGTGATAGGTTTATAAGAGAACATGAGAATTCGGGCCGGCCAGCTACACAATCTTACATAGCCCATGGGCTGAGTCCTAGCCATGTTCATTGTGTGAAGCCTTAGTATAGAAGATTATTATTTTGGGCACTATGGTGACCCCAATTTTTTGTAATGTATTGTGCCATGAATTATTAATTTGTTTAGGATAGTTAATTATGATGTAAACTTGTTTTGGGAGTTAATAATCCCACTTTCATTTAACCTTTTGATTTTGTTTAATGAGTCACTTAATCACAAGGGTTTAGGGTCACATGTGAGACCCTTGGGTGGTTTAACTTTACACCTCTGGCCCTTGTGCCAAAAATGCAAAACCTGAAATTAGGTTATTTTGGGCATTTTTGGGACCCCTTTTTAGCTTGGGAGTTCCCTAACATAAAAATGAGCCCTTGGACCCTACCTAATGGGTAGGGGGATTATTTTCAAGGCTAGAGGGAGTTTTCCCTCCCTTTTTACCTCTTGTTTGGTCACATCCATGTAAGGGGTGTGGATAGGAGTGCTTATTAAAAGTTTTTCTAATTTTGTCTTGCTAACATTTAGGGGAATTTGGGAGAAGAGGGCAAAAAGACAATTTTACCTTTTCTCTCTTTTGTTTTGACATCTTTGACCTTGAAGAAGGAGAGGGGTGACACATGTCACCCCCTCATTTGTGAGGATGCTTGCTTTCTCCTCTTCAAATTCCCATTCATGGGAAAAGAGAGGGACTTTTTCTTTTTGGAACTTTTTGCTTGGATGCTTGGGTGATTTAGAGCTTGTGATTTGCTTGAGTCAAGAGTGGAGAAACTTGAAGTTGGAAAGCTTTTTGGAGAGCTTTTCTTGAGGTAGGCTCTTATGTCTTATTGTTGTGTTGTTTTATTTTTAGTTTTTAGATTGGTTGTTGAAATTGTTATTGTTGTATGTAGATTTTGGTTGCTTACTTGTTTTACTCCCTCTATCATATGGCATGATGGAGTTTTGGAGTTGTGGGGGAGGAGAGAGGGATTTTCCTCTCTATCCTCAAGGCTTGATGGACAAGCCTTATAGGGTCTTATTGTTTTCCCCTCAAATGGTTGAGGTGGGGAAGTTGATTCATTTGGCTTGAATCTCCTTCCCCATTCTTGGTAAGGAAACCCCTTTGGGGTTTGAAAATCCTTCCAAGAAGACTTGGAGAAAGGGTGGAGAAATAAGGAGGGTTTTGATTGAATTTAGGAGCGATAAGGAGGGTATGGAGATTTTTGCTTTGTGCAAGCAATTTGAAATGTAACTTTTGGAGAACTTTCTCCTCTCTTCCCCACTTTTGAGGAAGAACATGGGTTCTCCTCCTTGTAAATTTTGGAGTCTTGTTTTGTATTTGTCCTATTTTTGTGTGCTTGTATCATTGTTGGTTCACCCTCCATCTTGTGTAAGTTTTGGTTGGTTATCATCTTTCCCATGGGCTTGGGGGAGGCTAGCATGCATCCCAACCTTGAGAGAGGCATGTAATGATGCCTATGGTTGGGTGGTAAACAAGCTCTTTCTCCTTGTTGGATTTCTTGAAGGCATGAAGGATGTATCTCAAGCTTGGAATCTCTTGTCATCTTGGTGCTCATTGTCTCCTTCACTTTGTTGGCATTTTTTCTTTGTGACTCTAAGATATGGTTAATTGAAGGGTATTCTTATTTTGTAAAGTATCCTCCTTGTGATTTGGAATCACTTGTAAGTTTGTTAGTCTTTTGTGATTGGAAGACTTTCTTTCCAACCTTGGAAAGGAAGTTGTTGGATTGTTATCTTGTGTATTTAGCATGTATGCATATTAAATATGAAGTAGTGAGTTATTGATAGATTGTGTGGAAGGAAGATTTGTATAATATTGACTTCCTCTAAAATACATTTCATAGATATTTTCTTTTACATTCACTTCACGAGTTGTTGTTGAAATGTTTATTGGCTTCAAAAAATGGGGGAAGGGGCGGGGAACTCTATTTGAAAGGAGCTCTACTTGTTTATAAGAAAATTGTTTAACTTTAGTAAAAACTATTATTATTTGAAATGTCCTCCCCTTGGAGATTATTGTGGTTCTAGAAATCTGATTTTTTTTCCTTTTCCCTGGAAAGGAAGGTTCACTTGTTTTTTTTTTCGTTTAAAAAAAAAAAAAATAATCTTATTTTGATAAAAAGATCTCATTTGTAAATATAAAATTTCCAAAAAAATAAAATTTGAAAGCAAGTTTTGTTAAAATCATTGGAAATGAAATAAGAAAAAAATTAGTATTGACTTTCATGTATATTATTGATTGAAGTCCTTCCTTTTATGTCATTTCTCTCTTCTTGAAAACTATCTAAAATAAAAAGATGAGATGAAAGTTGATTTTTTTTTAGTAGTTGAGAAGCGATTTATTTATTAAGTTCAAAAAAAAATGTATTAATATGTATTCATTTATAAATTAAAAGTGTTAAAAAAGTTGGGTTTATGTGTGTGTGTGTGTGTGTGTGTGTGTGTGTGTGTGTGTGTGTGTGTGTTGTACTAAAAGTACTAAATGGCATCATATTGTTTTATATTACCAAAAATGAAGATACATACATATATTGCATATATATTTCATATTAGATAAATCATTTAATTAATATATATTATTCACGTTTTTTAATTTATATATATATATATATATATATATATATTTATAAATTAAAAACGTGAATTATATATATATAGCTCAATATATATATATATAAAATATTTGGGGCGGGGCGGGCGGGGCACCTCCGGCGAACCCCCACCCCGTCCTAGCCTGTAGCCCCATTTGGACATCGCCTTTCGATTAGCCCCCACACGATCCCCTACGCCATTCTCTCGGGCCCGTGGCCCCCCTTTAATGCAGTCTCTCCATTCGCCCTCCCCTGCTCTTGCCTGCCGGGCCTCCTCCATGCATCTCCCCGTGCGCCTATATCCCCTTTCTCGATTACGCCTTCCCCTTTCACCTAATCTCCTCCACAAATTCACACCTTCCTGTTAGAATATAATAAATATGCCCCTCTCATTTCAAATATTAACGGTAAATAGAAGTATTTATATATACACACACATAAATATATATCTCCATAACAAAGAATAATACATGAAGATTTAAAAAAAAAAAAAAAAAAAAAAATTCTCCTTAGTTTCTCTCGACCATATCATAAGGGAAAAGAAAGCAAAATGAGAGAAAGAAATAAGAAAAAAAGAAATTCTTAGAAAAAGGCCATTAGAGGATTAGGGCAAAAAAATTTAGGGCTTTTTCAAGACCAGGGCCCAAACATGGATTTAATCCTAGGGTCATTATTAAATCCTGCACTTTTTTTTTGTTGTGCCCAAAAATGGTTTTAATGGGAAATATAACAAAAAGGAAATGTGTGATGAGTTTAATAAGTAAGGAAAGGGTGAATAGAATAGAAGGGGTGTAGACTTATCTTTATGGCCCTAAAGTAAGTTTAAAATATAATTAAATAATTAAATTTGGGTTCTTTGTGATCAATTTAATTAGATAAATTAAACGAGAATAAAAATTATTTTATCAAAGATGGAGTTGTGATGGATTAGTACTAATTAATGTTTAAAAAAAAACTTACCTTGCGTTTTAGTAACTTTTGGTTTGGCTCGTTGTCCCAGGAAATGGGCTTGGAGAGACCTAAAGTTATTGTAATTTTAAGGAAACATATGTTAAGGATATGACATAACTTTGGGAAGTCTTCTTTTCTTCTTGTTCTTCTTGAGACACATTGTTGTTGTTGCCTCTCTTGTCGTTAGGAAGGAAAGTACAAGATGTTTTCGTAAGTTGTTACTCACTTTTGATACGATGCACCCTTGGATTGTAGTCGGACCCCATGTTACTTGTTCTTCTCCCTAGAGACCTTGAGTGCTCTCTGGTGTTATGATTTATGCTTGTGCTCTCCTTGTGGTTATTCTGAGCTTGACCAGGAAATAAGATAAATGAATCCCATTGTGTTATTATGAATGGTACTTCTTGTATTGATATGTTAGTTGCTAGGGGAGATATATATATTTTTCTTTTGCTAAATGGTTGACGTCTCTAGATTTGGTTGGTGTGGTGTGTTCGATTCTTAAAACAAAAGTGTAAAAAAATCATACTATAGGAAACCTTGTGGTCATGAATTTTCTTAGTATTACCATGAAAATTTAACTGTACCCTCTCGAGTTATAGAAGTGCTTCCCTTGAATAGTTCCTTGATTTTAAATGTTTTTTTTTAGGTGTCCTCCTTGTTGATTAACCTCATCTTGTGTGATCTCAAATTGTGGGACCTTGAGTAGACTTGTCCCTCGTACAAAATTTTGGCCATGGTTGATTCTACTAGCCTTGTCTAAACAATGAACTATGAAAACATAACTTAAACTTAGTGGAAACCTTAAATTTTGTTATTGCAGTATGTTGTGTTCCATGGAAACTATGTGGTCTTTCTCAAACTCATGGAATTCTCCTTATTATTCCTATACTTGGTGGTTACTCTTAAGACTCTTTTGAACTCTTCATGTTATATTGTTATGTGTTGTATCTTGGTTGATAGTGTAAAGTTACTCTCTAGATTTAAATGTTTGTAGCCGTGCATACAGAAAGTTTAGAACTCATCCCTTACAATCTCCCTTCTTCTTGCTGAATTGCATTGGACCAAACTTTGGTTTTGTGGACCCACACTTGTTTGAAGCAAGAAATCTCATAATAGGAGTAATCCTTTTTCTATTGCATTTGTTCCTATCTCTCTTTCTAGTGACTTCCAGGAGGAAATCGAGTCTAAGGAGAGGGGGATGTAGTGCCCAATTCCCTTCGACACTTTTGATATTGATCCACGATCTTTGACTATATTATGGACATTATTATAGTTTTGATTTAGTATGGTGTTAGATGTTAGATCATGGATTATTGTTGGCTTTGATTTATATATAATGCATGATGATTATTAGAGACACTTTATTTATTGATGATGATATATTGTTATTGACATGGTTATATATTTATTGATGTTGTTATGACATGTGACATTTGGATATTTTGAGTAGACCTAAAAAAAATTTTATTTAATGATGATATATAGTTCTTTGATAAAATGTACAAATGATATTGTTGTTTCCTTGATGATGTTGTGATTCATATGTATATATGGTTTTGGAATTATATTTATATTCATTTGGATATTCACGATGCGGACACAAGGCCAAATGAGGTATTTGTATTTTGGGGTTTAAAATATCACAACAAATAGCATGAGGGATTGGAGACCAACCACATTGGAATTCTAGATGAATTCAACAAGTTCACCATGGCAACTGTATTTGTTTGTTTGTGTGTGTGTTTGATTGTTGTTAGGGATTCCCATGGGGGGATCACCTTTAAATGTGACTAAGGGACTTTGTGTATTTTCTTTTATTTGATTCCTTTGTTTAGTATGTATGTGTTTTATAAGTGATGTGTTTCCCCTTTCTTTTTAATAAAATATATTATGGTAAAGTAATGTGAGTAATCATATTGTTAAAGTTAATTGATCAAATTGGGTCATAAGAAAGTAATTAATAGAGTTGTTGGCCTTGAATTAAAGTGTTGTAAGAAATGTGTAAGAGATATGTAAGTTGATTTTGGAGTATGAAACACTTCTTCTTTGAAATTCAAATTTTTCCTTGGAGGCTGTTTTGGAGGCTTATGGGATAAGTGAAACTTGTCCCATGCCTCTTAAATTTATATACCAACCTTACATGTGGTTGGAGAGTTAAATTTAGACGTTTATTATGCATTTTTGTAAGTCAAGTTGAATGTTTTTATTGCACTTTTCCTACATGTTTTAATTTCAGTCCTTATGGGGTGTGGGCTTGTTTAAGTGTGTAAGTAAAGCACATATTATTCACCCACCTATTTATTATGCATTGGAGAATAAATTTGACTTATGAGTTGGAGTTGAGGATGTGTGAGGTGGCATCCCACTTGGATCCACCTCATCCTCTTCCCTTCCCTCTTCTATAAATTGGAATTCTTTAGCTTGTTTTTGGGTTGCTTCACTTTTGCATACTTCTTTTGGGTGACTTCTTTTTGTTGAGGGAGCTCTTACTTTTGGAGAAAATGGGAGATTGTTGAATACTTGTGCTTGGTTGCTTCCCTTTCATCACTTCATCTTGGGTGACTTCTCTTGGGGTGTTTGAGTTCTTGCAAATTTTGGAGAAGATTGGAGAATTGTTGCATGCTTGTGATTGTTGATCTTGGACTATTTTGCATTGGAAAGCTTGTTGTTTTGCAACCTTGGAACAAACTGCTATGTGTACCTTGGGATATGGTAATATAATATATATGGGTTGATGGAGATACCAACATGTGGCACACATCCCCTTATTTATATGTATGGGTTCACATGGGATATAATATTATAATGTATATGAGTTGATGTAGATGCCAACATGTGGCACACATCCCCTTAGTTAGTTATATGGGCTCACATAAGAATTAGTTATATTGGGTAATGAGTCGAACTACATTGGGATTAGGTGTTACCCATCCTATTTAAAGAATGTGAGTATCATTATGAGGAGGTCATGGATGTATGATTTGAGTCTTCTACTTGGTAGAGGTATATTGGAGTGTCCCCCTTGAAGTGGATTCCCATCTTGGCAAATTGTGGAGTTACTCCTTCCTTAAGGAGCACTATATGGTGTTACCCTACCTTAAGGGTATTATTATGTATATATTGATTATTTGGGAATCTTGGCCCACCCATATATCTTATGTTGTGCTATATTCTGCAAATTATTCATTTATTATATGCAAAGTTCTTATCAAGTCACTTCATCTTGGGCGACTTCTCTTGGGGTGTTTGAGTTCTTACAAATTTTGGAGAAGATTGGAGAATTGTTGCATGCTTGTGATTGTTGATCTTGGACTATTTTGCATTGGAAAGCTTGTTGTTTTGCAACCTTGGAACAAACTCCATCATGGAGAGGTAAGAGCTTAGCTCTTGGAAATGCTCCTCTTTTATTTTATGCATATGTGAATGGTTGAATGTTTGAATGTGTTGTTTTATTTGTTGGCTGGTTGGGTAGATGGCTTAGGGATGGTGTAGGAGAAGACTATGGGGTATTCTTGTGGGAGGCATAAGTGCTTTGGGGAGGTATAAGTGTGGAGGGAGTTGGGATTTGGGTTCCACCTTGTAAAAATAAATAGCTTGCATTTCTTTACTCGTTATGGGGTGCCATAAGAGGTTGGGAGGCATAAGGAAATGTGAGGAATAAGGGTACTTGGGGGAGGCATAAGGGCTTGTCAGGGATTGAAATGATATATATATTTTGGGGTTTGTTCTTAGGTGGTGATACCCATTTCCCCTTTGGGAGGCATAAGTAGCATCCCCCATAGTTTCTTGCTCCTTTGGCTTGCTTGATGAAGCCTAAGTATTGTTGTGTGTTTATCTTGTGGTTGCTAAAACTATTGTTTTGCTTTGGACTGTGTTTTAAATATGAAATGTGCATGTGAAAGATTGCATGTGTGTTTGTGGAAGCCAGTTGTTGCCATGAGTTGAAACACATCTCTTATTGCATTGTGGTTGGGGCTCGGGGCCAATGAAGAAGGATGGCTTCTCCTTTTCATTGGATGTCTTGGTTGGGTGGAGAGCATTACCTTTCCCCTGTCTTGTTATGATCAAAATTGGAGAATGATGGATCTGCATGTTGTTGTTTTGGAGAAAGGAAAAAGACAGTTTTGATAGTTCCTTGTTGAGTTTATTATTTATTGCAACCCTTTCCCACTTGGAAGTGGATGACCTTGTATATTATTGATGATGGAAATGATGTTTTGTAATGGCTATGAAAGTTGTGATTTGAAATGTGAAAGAGATGCACTCTGTTTTTTATTTTGAATGAAAGAAAAGAAAGATTTATATTCTATCTTTTGGGAATGAAATGGAAAAGAAAGTTGTAAAGATATCATTTTTGAATTAATGGAAGTTGTTTACCTTGTTCAAATAATTTGGTGTTATTTGAAAACCTATGTTTGAAATGCATTTTGGAATCTCTATTGGAAAGATGTAAAGTGAATACGTATGATAAAATGTCATGATGCTCTGTTATGTAGAAATGAATGTTTAGAAAATATGAAGTTGTAATTTGGTATTTGAATACCTTGTTTGAATCAACTTAATGGATTGGAGTGTTTTGGAATGAATTCATGGTTGAAGTTGGTAAATGTAAACAATCTATTCGAATTGGATCGTGGTTAGATGTTTTTTCAAACTGGAAAACATTTTATTCAAAATATCTGAGAATGACCTTTGCTGACTATGAGCAATAAAATGAAACATTTAATTGAACTTAGTATGATTAAAACAACCCCAAAAAAACTAAAACACTTAAGAATTTTTATAGAACCTTTTAGAATCGGGTGCAAAACTTCTCACAGTTGTTTTGTTGTCAAATTGAGTAATTTTTGAATCAATCTTCAATCAAACAAAGTAACCTTTGCTATCCATCCTATCAATCTTCCATGTCTGTTTGGCATGTTGAGAAAGGAAGGAGGTCGAATTGAACAAAATTTTATAAGTCAAATGTTACCAATTTTCATTTTATAAGCCTCTGAGAGTTTTTTTCTCAAAATTGACTCTTAAAAATTTATCCAAATTAAATTCTTAAGGTTGTTGTGCAAAGAGGACATCGAGATCTTTCCGAACAGTCCTTGTTTTCCAAAATCGAGTTCCCTATCAAAATTTATGACCTTTTGAAGTTCAAATAAGAAGAAAAGGCCTCTTGCGCACCCGAGAAGAGGAAAAAAAAGCTTCTTGCGCCTTTGTCTTGCGCCCCAGGGAGAACAAGATTCTCTCCTATGCCCATCTTGAATGCACGGAGAACAAGATTCTTTTTCGTGCCCATCTTTTCGCCTAGGAGAAAAGAGTTTCTTCGCTTTGGGAGGAAAGTTTCTTCCTGCACACTTTTTCCACGCCCGAAAATTTCTTTCCGCACCCCCGCATGAAGATATTTTTATCTGCGTTAAGTATGAATTTATCTCTCTTAGTGTTTTGTAGGATGATTTGATAAGCTGTTGTAATGGACTCTAGAATTTTGTTTGGAAGGTAAAAAGAACTCCTGAAGTCTTCTAACTAAACCTAGGTTTTCTTGGTCTCGGCGATTGTTTTTAGAGTTGGTGTTACATGTAATATACTTGATTTGCAATCGAAGTGTTACAATTGGAATAAAGTGTCTCTAGCTCCCCTCATGTTATAAACTCTACTCAACTACTTCACAACCCACTTGCACTCAGTGGCTTCCTACCCTTTTCCTCTTAGTTTTTGCACAAACTCCTTTTCAAGGCTATCATTTCTTCATCTCCATATGCAAGAAAATCATCCAAAGGAAGAGAGACAAAGGATAAAGCTTTGATTTTCTCACTACTACTTGAAGTTCAAAACATTACCTTGATAGATTCTTTATCTTTATGCTTTTCATACTACATTTTGTATCTCTTATGCATCTTTCTCATCAGGCCCTTAGATTCTTCATCACCAATAGGTGTTATTTACATCCTATCTCCTCTAGAAGAAATCCACTCTAATTGAAGCCACAAGGATTTGATGATAGGATCTTTACAAACAACAATTTTATCTATTCTACATACTCTTTCCATAAATTTTGCAAAAATGTTACTAACCTTCTTTCCTTTTGTTGGTTGCAGATTTTTGTTTGAAGTAAAGACCCCTTCGTTGTGCCAAAATCCATACTTTTACGAGAGATGGTCTAGAATGATGGTTGATAAAAAATTTGCATCTCTTAGTGGTCATCTTCTTCTTCATGGTTGATATCACTTATTGGTGTTGAACACCAATCTCAAAACTTCATCATCGTGATGTAGGAAACGAATGTGACATGGATTCGTTCCTTGATAAAATCATTTTCAAAA
Source organism: Taxus wallichiana var. yunnanensis (assembly GCA_018340775.1). Classification (NCBI taxonomy): domain Eukaryota; kingdom Viridiplantae; phylum Streptophyta; class Pinopsida; order Cupressales; family Taxaceae; genus Taxus; species Taxus wallichiana. Next base: position 498,646,339 of record CM031242.1, on the reverse strand, counting down.
TATGATTTTTTTGTTTTTGGAATATGTATTTTTATTTTCCAGAGAGATCTTTAAGGGTGCACAAGGGCATATCTCTCCCCAGCAAAGTCGCCAAAAACTATTGGTGAAATAATTTGTCGTGTTGCAAATTATGAAGTTTTCACCAACATTTTGGGGCTAAGCCCCTCCTTGTGTATGGGGAGGCTATCATTATTGAATGTAAACTACCTAAAAACTATGGGTGGGCTGTAAAATCGGGGATCACACATGAATATTCCACTAAGCATGTGGTAAATTGCTTATACATCTGATTACAAGCGAGAATTTACGGTGAGGAGGGTAAAGGGGAGTTTAAGGAGAGAGAGGGTTAATGTTGTGAGTATGTTCACATACAATAACCATAGTAGATATACATTCAATTAGAAGAACACAACAATGCTAACAATGATAAGACTAACAAATCATAAACACAAAAATTTCATTGATTCGTTTATCAAAGGCGCATACACCTTTTTGGTTTTATAAGATTATCATGTATACAACGTTGGAAAGTAGAGAGAGATATAGAGGAACATAAGCAAAGAAATACAAAAATTGCAGCTCTTCTTGCTTGATGTAGTAGTGGTAAATCTCAACAACACATTCGTGTAAAGTCCATCCTAATCATGACCATGAAGACCCGTCTATTTTTTTGTTTTAAAAGCGATTAAGGTAAGTCTACAAACTTTCTCTAAAGTTAGGAATGAAAGGTTACTTGATGATTACCTATTTCCTTATCACACATGCACATTTGAGAGGCTTACGATGTCCATAATTAGCCTACGTGTATTCTAAGTTCTTTTCAACTTAAACATCAAAATAAATATTTCACTTATTGGTACAATGTGTCTCTACATGGGACAAGTGTTCTAAATGTTTGATCCTCAATTGTAAATTGCAATTCAATACATGTTTATTCAATCACCCATTTTTACATAAACACTTCATATAATTCAAGACAAATGAGTTGATAATTTCAAATGAATACCACCATGCATATAAACAACATTGTTTGATTGACTAGTTGGTAACATTTCTTTTATCAATATAACAATTTACACAATTCCATCACACAATTTTGTCCACATGAAAGCATTTCGTAATTAAAGTTCTAATAAAATGGGTTTATCCTTCATAACATGTACACATTTTGGTCAAATACAACTTAGCCATTGATTTTAAGATCTAAGGTCTTCATTACTTAGCTCTAATTTCTTAAAGAATCCATATTATACAATATAATATTTTTAACAATTTCAACAAGGTAATCATCTACATTCAATTTAAAAGGTACAATTTCACTTCTATTCATTTTATATAAATCACATTATAAATACATTGATACAATTTATACCTTAGAATATCAAGACACAAGATGTAGAGAACCATTTTGTTGTCCAACTGCAACAAGAGAAAGAGCATCATTGAAGCACTTTACCTCCAACCATGAGCCATACAAATCCCTGCACACCTCTCAAATATTGAGAGTGGCCCTACCCTTCATGAGAAGGAAGATGTGGTAATCAATGAGGAAAGAAAGAGTCATATGTGTAAGTCATTACCCAATCAACTGGTAACATATATGGGGTAGGAATAATATACATCCTAAAATCATAACCTGTGATTTTTCTTTTGGCCAAAAGTCTATGAAATCAGTAGGTACCCACCTAATCCTTGAAATCTTCAGAATGCTAGAGCATGAATAATCCAAAGTGATAATTCAAGAGGGTAGCTAGCATGTCAATCAATACCTACCCATTATCCAACATGTTTCCCCTCTTAGCATTCATCATATGTGATTCTATGTACTAGGTCATATGTACACTATGTACTATCACCCCCTAAGCTTAACACATCTCTCCAATGAACCCATTTCTCATTTGGAAATTTTAGACAACATAACATTTCTATGCCTAAGTTATCAATAACAAAAAAACTATATTTAAAACTCAACAACACCATGATTCCAAATATTCCATGCTAAACTTTATAAGGGTTCTAGTTTCAATTTAATTATTCCTTGCAATACCATGAGGACAATAGGTGGTAAGTACCATCCTCTTAAGTATCCCATACTACCTAAGAGAATCGATAATGTGAGCCTCCTAATACCAGGTTGCTTCCACATATAGGGGTCACCTAATCATATTCTTTACTTGGATGCATTAAAAATTGCTATTTATAATTATTTAGCTTATAATTTCATACTTTAGGGTATAAACAAATATCACTTCTTGTTGTCTTAATGCAATTTAATTCATCAACCCTATTCCTTTACATAAGTTTTTATCTCTTTTTCGTTTTTCCTCCTTTATTACGGTTTAATAAGATTTTATTACAATTACATAACTCTAGAATGCCTTTAATAATATATATTTAAAAATTATGTTTACCATACTCAACACGATAGTAATTTTTAACATCAATTCAGACTACATACTTTTTCTTAGGTTTTTGTTAACGTAAATTTTTATATGAATACCATGTCATCCCGTTGTTCAACCAAATTGTAAAACATCTTATTCCAAGTTTTCGTAAGCTATGATTCGTTACCAAGAGGAAAGAAAAATAAATAAGTAAATTAAACTTCCTCCCTTATGTGTTTCCAAAACCAAAACACTCTCCTTGCTCTCCTTAATAATTTTCCTCTCTTTTTATTTTCCCTTGTTGGATGGCCTTGGTAAATGTTTTCTCTTCCTCTCATCAATTATAATACTATCTTCAAAAAAAAAATTATTCTTTTTTTTTTTTCCTATTGTGTTAGGCTTTCCTCTTCCCCAACTATGTTTCATATTCTACAGTGCTATGTTTTCCCCCTCTTTGAATGCATATCCCCCTTTTTTATGTTGTCCTTGAACTGTCCTTAATTTACTTAAAACACATTTTTAAAATTATTTTTGAAGTTAAACTCCCGGTTTTCAAGATTATCCCCCTCCTTATTGTGCATGGGTCCTCCCATTATCAACTCCTAATTTTTATTTATTTTTCTTAATTTCATTTTCCTTTAGTATAGGAAACTTATTCTTATCTTTAGCTCAATTCAGTGATCTATTTTAACATGAATTTTACCAACTTTGCATTTTAAATACCAATCCCATATTTCTTTTTTTTATTTCTTTGAAACCTAGCGGGTCATGGGCCGTCATATCCCATGGTTGAGGTGGGAAAACTTCTTGACTAAGCGACCTCTCTAGGACCAAGGGGTATCCATTCTGCCAAATTCACCCAAGGCACGATCTCGACTTCATCCCGTATTACGGTATCTCCTGACTTCGCATGACGAAATTGAACCCTGGGCTCTTTAAGAGCCAAGCATCTTTCACCATCGATTCAAATGTCATTCAATCCATATTTATTTTTAAATATCTAACCAAACTCTTAGTTAAACGATAACCTTCTACATGGTCTATGAATGTGTTTGTGTAGATATTTGTACATTGATCCTTGTGTGGTGTTAATTGCCTAATCAAGGCAATGTTCCTCGTTTATGAATTTTGCAATGATTGGAGAGCTATAACTTGGCTCAATATGAGTTTGATGCAAAATAATAATGCGTATTACTATTATTTTGAACATTAGAAAAAATGATCTTTCAATGAGGGTATGAATTTAACTCTTAGTTTCATGTTTTATCCCCAACTTCTAGTTGTGTTCCATAGGATCAAGTTTAGTTTCGTTTCATTAATTATAGGGAGAATAAGAGTTGCTTTCAAATCAAGGAATATTCATTATTAATAAGCAAATGGAAATCAAATCGAATGAAAGGGTAGGCAATGATTACAAGAAGAGCTTAACATGGGGATCTATTCCCTTGTAAAGTAATAGGACTATTTTATCATATTTGCAAGTGTATTATTAGAAATAAATTTCTTTCCAAATTGTGTGAGTGATGTTGCATACCTAAACAAATGTATGTCACTTGATTATTCATTTTAATGAAATTTTCTAACTTAGATATAATAGTGACTCTCTCTCTCTCTCTCTCTTAACAAAACAATACATGTAACCAAGAGGGGAATTCTAATACCAATTTACAGTTTAACCAATTATTCGAGCACTTTCGTACACATACCATCTCTCTCTTCCAATACCCATTATCACATCTTTTCTTCTCTCTCGACAACGCCCTTTCTCATTTCCGAGAATACCCACACATGCAAAAACAACAATACCCAATGCATTATATGTCCAAACAATAAATCAACTATCTATAAATAAAAAATGACATGTTATTTTCAACAATAATCAATAACAACATTTAATTATGTAATAATCTTCAAACAATTGTTTAATTATTGAAAATAAATGCTTTTATCCAAAACATATCAAAATGCTAATTAAGAAAGATCAATAAATCAACAACATACTATCTCTATGGCAATCATTGCCTCTCAATTCTCCAAATGTATCAAAATAATAAATGACTAGTTTTTGGGATGTGACACATTCAATCAACAATTTCTAACCCCTTGGAATGGAGAAGCCATTCCAATTTATAACATACAAAAATGTCTCTTCATCTACCCCCACATGAATTTTCACATATCCCCATCACTTGTGACCTTTCATATTCCTAGGAGGTGATTCTTTTTCTTATTGATGAAAAAGACTCTTACAATGTTGAATTGAGGGTCACTTAAGTGAATAGGACAAAATAACAAAAAGTACATTCTTAATGGAAAATTAGAATATGGAGAGAGAGAGAAGGAGAGAGAGAGAGTAGGGGTTGACCAATCTGATGAAGATGAAGCCATTGCTGATGAAGAGTTGTCCATGCATGATCTCGAGGTAAAGTTTATGGAATGCACTCCCTTCCTTTGAGTAAATGCTTCATGAGTGAGAATCTCGAACCTCTGACCACTAGTTGAACTAAAACATTGAGATTGCATATGCTTCCTCCTCTTTGTGAGATGTGAGAACACTTCAAAGTGTTGAATAAGTGTTTAGAAACACTGTTGTGAGGCATTACAAAGTGAACCTGGGATGACTACTGACATCACCCATGATGATCCTCTCATGTCATGCTTCTTATGACTATTGCCTTAATGACCTGAATTTTGATGTTTCAACACCATGATCATAGGCTTCATGATGTTCATTATTCCCCTTGTTTCCTACGTGACCATATGTGGACTTAGAACACCCAAATTACCCATCATATGGGATGTAGAGACAATCCAAGACATTAAATTAGTGTTTAAGAACAACTGCTATGATATCTCTGATATGGCAGAAACATTATGGTTTCTCAAAAGGAGTTAGGACATAAGGATCACTTTCTCATTTCTCTAGACCTTCACAATTCACTTTTGTGGCCAAGAGCCAACTCCATGATGCTCAAAATTTTTGGTGCTTGTCCTTCTCTTACCGAGATGGGTCTTCATCATGCGGGTGAAAGGATTACCCCTAAGTGAAATTCTTGGCATGTGGCCACCTGTTGAGATGAAATGAGGTGATGGAAATGTCCTTCCTTTTTTAGGCATGATCATACTACAAGGTTTTAGGTGAGTGTTTAAGAACACTATCAAGTGGATGGAAGCAAATGAAAAAATATGATTGTCCATTCTCTGCAAATTTGATGCTCCAAATGAATATCATAACCTTCTTTCCTTTCATGTCTCCATAATCTCCTTTGAATGAAATCATCTTTAGAATGATCATGCACTTTGTTACTCGGATGCCTCTTATAGGAAGGTTTTCCACTTTGAGAAAGACACATTTAGATGCCAATGAAGAGCAGGGGGCTGCGATGGATCCATCTTACATGTCTCAAGAGGCTTCATGGGATTTTTAATGATTCTCCCCTTTTATGAGGCTTCCTAGAATAGGAACCTCTCATGCACCTTTTTCCTCATATTTATTTTCAAAGATTCTTTCTCAATGGCTCTTGGTTGTATTGAAATGAGGTTTGGTTACAATGTTTCTTTATTTGAAGTGAACCACATCACCATGTGTTGAATGAGTGTTTAAGAACACTATTATGCAAATGGAATCAAGTGGAAGTGGGATGATTTCTCATTCTTGCATACATGGTGATTCACATGAAGGTTACCCATTTACCTTTCTTGACTCCAAAGTAATTCTTGAATGAAATCAAATTTGGGGATGCTTACGTACCTTATTGCTCATATGCATCCCATGGGAACATATGATTTCTTGATCTTTCACATATGATGGCTTGAATAATTTGATGACTTGATTATCCCATTTTGACTTTCTTCTCGGAGAGATGACGATAGATTCGGGATATGATGACCCTCAGCTTGCTCCATGAGTTTCTCATTTCACTTTTGATCATGATGACACCCATTTTCACTACACAATTCATTTCTTTGACCAAGATCTCACTTGAGTGAAACATGCCTATAACATTTGAACACCATTGCTCAATTTGTTCCTCATGGAAACATACTTCCTTCTTTAGATGAAAGGATTGACATCTAAATGGAACTTGAGAAACAATTACTTATTTACACCTTCAAATTGCACCGAGATCATCACCGATAGTTTATTAAGTGTTTATAAACACTCTGAGGAGGTATGCATTGTTGGTGAGCTTGATATGATTGCTAATCTCACTCACGATGATCTTTTCTCATCATTCTCGTTTCTTCCATCAAGTTGTGCTTCATAGAGATCACTTAAAAATGATACTTTGAGAGATTGTGGGGAGGGGGTTCCGTTATTTGGACCATGAAACAACATCCCGACCTTGCAATGATGATAGCAAATAGCAATAAGATGAGTGAAAACAAAGCTACGAGTAATTTTACTCACTTTGAAAAATTGGAACTTTCTAATTTTAGCGGTGGGGTCAAAAACTGCTATTTTTGGAATTTATGGAAAATTTGTACAATCCTTGTTCTCTAAAGCTCCTAATCTGCTTTAGGCTATTTACATCGATGAGTATTAACTATTTTTAGAAAGTTTCTATTTTTAGACATTTGTTTTTTCCCAAACTGTTATTTTTAGAAAGTTGCCCAATTGACATTTTTATGCTTCTTACTTGTTCCAAGATGTTCAATGTTGAAAGTTTTCTACTTTGGGAAACTTGTTATTTTAGAATATCACTATTAAGAGCACCTAATATTTTTATTAAACAAACTTACCAATGTCATTTTATAGCAACGAAACCACCATCAATGTGTTATGTTTGTATAAGGATCTCCTGCTTCAATTTTCACTTGTTTTTGTCCACCGAATCTCTTGGAAATCAAAAAGAAATTTTATAGGGTTTGAGATATCAACTTTCTATATAAAAAAATTGAGGTCATTGATGAATTTTTGTCACAATTATCCCAAACATGTTCGGAGAGAAAACTACTAGCCAAGTTTCAACCTAATCGGATTCACAATTTGAAAGATACAAATGAATCTTGATTCTAGAGGTTATGGTTGTTTTGGAAAAAATGGGAAGCATCTCTAGTAGAAAATGGTGTTTTTAAATGTGTGATAGTAGAAACAATGTAGGAAGGGTGTCCTATGTTGAAGAAATGGGTTAAAACTATGTTTTAAAACACTTTTGTATCGCCCTACTAATTTTGATTGGGATTCGGGTTAAAATTGAGTTCATGTGAGATTAAAATCAGGTTTTAATGGTGTAATGGGGGTCCACAAGGGATAGTGGACGCTCTAAAGTGTTCCTTGGATCGGGATGGAGACAAGTGGCAGCATGAGAACAAGTGTGAGTGTTGACCAAAATATTCTCTTTCATGTTCAGATTAGTGAAGTAGATACTAAATAAAATCAAACAACTTCAAATATGTAAGGGTTTAAGGTACCTAGAGATACGATGATGATGTGGATGGGCACAAAGATAGCTCCTCCTCCTTTGCTGCAAGCTTGATAATTTGCACAACAAAGATAACTAAGAGGAAAATGGATTAGATGGTAGATGAGGGGGTTTCCTGAAAAGTCGGTTCCAAGAAGCGTTAACTTCCTTATGCGGATGTCAACCCCCGTGTTTGATAAAAGATGATAAAATCAATGATAAAGGACTAAATAACATGTAAAAACTAAAACTAAACAGAATATGGAAATTACAGAAATGGATGGAAAGTGTAGATTTGATCTAAATCAACACAAAGTAAATTGTACTGAAAGGGTCGATGACAAGCTAGGTTGTTGAAGACAATCGACGACGACCCGAGCAGATGGATAAGAACAAAAACCCAAAATGCAGATCTAGAGGGAACTGAATGCCAATAAGATGATGACAGGGGACTTGTAAGAACTAACGAAACACCTGCGGAGGAAGGTGCGAGACAAGGAAACAAACATGATGTAAGAAAATGGGAATTTGGATGGATTATGTGACTAGCAGGACAGGGTCGATGGTGATTTGGCTCGGTTAGGCAGCGATCAAAGATTGATAGAACAAAGGCTGGACTAATAGAGAAAATGAATGACAGATCCGAGTATTGAATAAGTTAACAGAGATACAAGGAGAGACTAGTGTGGACCTAGAATGCGAGAATAGATGAAAATAGAGGGTTGGGTCGATGATGACCTAACAAAAGCAATGACAACCTAGGAATTCCTAAACAAAACTAAAGGTGAATGGGTTAGATGGACAACCTACAAATAGAATGGTGAAAGAATAATCCCGATCTGGAACTCATGGCAAAGTTAGACCTACAAACCGTTAGTGAATGAAAAATAATAGCAATGATAAACAATGATAGCATAAACCAATACAAGATCAAGATGAACTCCCCAAAGTCTCCACAAGTGATGCAAATAATCTCAAAGGGACTCCAAAAGACTATAGTCTACAACACTGCGAAGAAGCTCAAGCTCGAAGATCAAGTCACAAAAACACTAGAGAATTCTAATTATGCCTCCTGTGGAGGGGGAGAAAATGTATCTTTACAAAGTCGATGGTGACCAGACTAGGTCACCGCTTAACCTGTGGGGAACCATCCATTTGGGTGGTGAAAGTGTGATTTATTCGAGATGATGCTTTCATGAAGTGGTATTTTTGCTTTAAAGCACCTGGTGGATTAGGGTTTTCAAGGAAGTGACATGGGTAGGTGGGAGATAAAGATGGATTAAATAAAATCTAGAAAAAGCTTAGGGATAAAGAATTAAGGGTTTAGGGATGATAAACAACCTAGGAGGGGAAATTAGGAATAATTACGATTAATTATAAAATGAAATGAGGGATAGGGGATAATTGATGAAGATTAATAATAAATTAAAATAGATAGGATAATGGATGAGAATGTTAATAAAGAAATGAATCAAAATAAAAAATGTCCTAGATAGGACCATGATGAAAATAAGTGATCGTGGGTGAAAAGGGTAGCGGTGCTGAGTTTTGGTGTCTATAGTGAGTGAGATGGAGGGGCTAAGAAAACCACCACTGCAAAGTTGGGAAAGGTTACATGGAGGTGTAGGGGCTTGATCATGGGAATGGGTGCATTTTATTTTCCCTCTTATCCTCCCGAGACAATGGGGACAAAGGGGACATAAAACATTGTGCATGGTGAAGGATTAATGCAAGTGGAAGCATGAGAGCAAGTGTGAATGAAAGTAGGGAGTTGAGAAACATGTTTACGAAGCATGGTGGGGTCATATGGATATATGGGGCTTGGTTTTAACATGGAGAAATATTTATTTTCCCATTTATCCCATTGGGGACACTAGGGACACAAAATTATGCCCATGTTGAGGGAGTGAGGGTGCACTTTTTTGTCACTCATGTCTTCCTTGTCCCAGGGGACAAACGAGACATGCGAGACACCTAGGACACTAGGTGCTCCAAAGTACGCCTATGGGAGGAGAATGATGGAGAAATTTTATATACCTTGTGTCCTCAATGTCCCCAAGGGGATAATAGGGACAAAGGATGTCAAAAGTGTGCCTTTCCATTAATGGAAAACCAAATTTTACACTAGTTAACCAAAAATAGCATGAAAAATTACTTCTTTCATCCCAGTGCATTAGGATGATGTTTTGGTGTAAAATATTATATGAATTTGAATCCAAAAAAAATTATAAGATCTATCAAATAATTTTCAGATCTTGAGTGTTCTTGAAATTCAAAAATTGGCCCCTTTTATTTTGTAACAAAGGCAAGAAATTGCACTATTTGGAATGTTTTAAGAAACCATTAAACTTCAAATAAAAATGGATGTTACAACCATATACGAAATTATTCTATAGTTATTTTCCTACTCATTTGCCTCCTAAATCCTTATGGAGCTCCTGAAATCATTCGAAGAAGTTAAGGTTCACCATTGAATTTCTCATTACTTGCACCTAAAAACTCGTTGTTGAGCAATTTGTCCATGAATGACCAAAAATTTCCTAAGTCTTCCTAAATTTCTTCCTATACCTTCAAGGTTCCCGATCCCACCTCTAGATACTCTAAGATATTTTCATAACTCTTCCAAGGGGTGCACAATGCTTGAAATGGCCAAAATTGGCCATTCTAGGCCTCTAGGAGAACTAATCTTCCACCACACTTAATCGAATGAACTCGTGAACCTTGTTACACTTATTTGAACAACCGAGACATGTTCACCACATGAATTAAGACCATTTCCATGCCTAGGTTGATTATCTCACATGAGGCGAGAATGGCTAGGAGGAAGACTTCGTGAAGATTAAAAGTTATAATTTGCATTGTGTCTAAGTTGTCATGTTTTAAATTTTACATTTTTAGGTCGAGATAATTTTACATGACAACATATGGATCTAACTCGGGGACATTGGACCACAAGGGGAAGTATATAACCTTACATTTTGCATGGGTAATAAAGTCATTTCTTTGCTACTAACACAAGCGACTAAGAACACACACGGAATGGAAAACAAATGAACAAACCAAACAAAAAGGAAACACACCAAATATGAAAGAAAGCACAAAAGCAGAAGGGAAATTATATGTACATGGGGGAAATTTATTATTGTGGAAGAATAATGTACACACACACCTGGAAAAGGGTTGAGAGAAGTATGTACCATCATGAAATGAGTGTGTTGAACGCATACCTCTGTTGATGCTCGAAGATAATCATCTGGTCATACTATGCTCTCATGATGGCTCTACATGGTTTAGGAAGAAGGAGAGAGAACATGTTGTAATCCCCATGTTGATACTACAAATAGAACACCTTCACATCCAATGACCATTTTGTTGTTTGTTGGGAATTTCTGATTTTAGTAGTCTCTACTTAATGCTTTATGTCTATAAGGAGCCACTCTCTCATGTTTACAAAATTGGAATCTATTTTCTTGACATGATGGAATTCATCATCCTTGGGTGAAGGTTGTAGAAAAAAATCATTTCTAGAATCAATGGAGAATTCGGAAGTGGCGAGAAAAATTGATTTTCTTCCCATTCAATAGCTTCTTCTATCCTCTTTCTTTGATGCTCTAAAAATTTGCTTTTTATGCACACCGACCCATTATTATCCTTGGAATCACTTTATGTGATGGATGTTTTGTCCTTATGAAAGAAATTCATATGTGGTTTAATCATTTCCTTTCCCTTTGGTTCATCATAGATGTAATATTATTCACAAAATGGGAAAGGGGAATATTTACCTTCACATTCATGATCATCCACCAAGGCTTCAAGAGAACATTGATCTTACTTGATTTTTCTATCTCATTGTTGAACGTTTGTGCATCAAAAGAAGGATCACAACTAAAATCACACTTATCTTGGATAGTTCTAGCATAAGTTAGGATCTCAAGGATAAGTTGATGGTCTTTAATTTCTTCCCAATCTTTAAGATGTCTTGCATGATTCCTCCTTCAAATATGCCACATAGTCATTTTTACCTTCATTTGAAAAATCTTCACATTGGGCCTCAAGGAGATGGTTGGAAATTCAATCTTCACATGGCTAGGACTCATTTGAAAAATCCTCCTTCTCTTGATCCACATTTCTTGTCATTCGGGGTTATCTTCTTGCAAGTTCGGGCATACCTAGTTTTCATCATTTTCAAACAGAGAGAAGAGATCAATGATGCATGGGAAGGGTACACCTTTTCAGTTCAAGATTCATCAAATCATCCTCATGACTGGGGGAAGAATACAATGTTGGGGCTGCAACATGAGAATAGTCATTCACTCCATCCCGAACATCTCTTAGAAAGTCTTCTTCTTTGCAGGGAAAAGGAAGAATCCATACTCACTTTTATGATCACTATCACATTCCTTTGGTGATGATAGGGAAATCAACTCCTCAGAGAGGCCATGCTCTATTTTTTCATCTACAATTGTCTCAAGAAGGAAATTGGATTCTTCCATTTTCTCCATTTCATCATTGGGCATTTGTGAATCAAAAGGAGAGCTAAAATTGGAAATAAAACAATCAATGATTACCTCAAAGTCATCCTCTGAAGAACTTGTGGCGGGAGAGAGAGGTTCGTCCCTTGAACATCTTCATGATCATTGGAATTCTCGTGCAAGCATTGCATCATCCATCAAGAGGCAATAATTCTCATCTCTGGTGCATATTTTCCCCAACAAATGGTGCCTCGAGCCAAAATGAAGATATGAATGGAAGTTCAAATTTCATGCTTTCTTCATTATCCTTCAAGGTGTTGAGTTGAATTTAATTGGAAGGATCAAGAACATGGCAGTCATGAGAAATGCATAAGAGTCTTTCAGAACAAACACCTCATAATACAAATATTCATCGAATCTACTTCCGAAAGATGAATCTCTTCTTCCTCACCATTATGGAGTGTTTAAAGTTGCTCATACCTTTTTGCATAGCCTTAACATAATTTAGAATCTCAAGATTGGTTTGGGGATCGGGATTTCATTTTGAAACATTCAAGATCCTTTGCATAAACTCCCTTTTCAAGTTTTCCATTTCTTCATCTCCATATGCAAGAAAAGCATCCAAAATAAGAGAGACAAAGGATAAAGCTTTAATTTTCTCGATCAACTACGTGAGTTCAAAATATTACCTTCATAGATTCTTTATTTTTATGCTTTTCATACAACATTTTGTATCTCTTATGCATTTTCTCATCAAGATCTTAGATTCTTCATCATCAATAGGTGCAATTCCCATCCTCTTTCCTCTAGCAGTAGTCCACTTGAATTGAAGCCATAAGGATTTGATGGTAGGATCTTTACAAGAAGCAATTTTATCTATTCTAGATATTCTTTCCATAACTTTTGCAGAAATGTTACTCACCTTCTTTCCTTTTTCTGGTTGCGGATTTTTTCTTGAAGCAAGAGACCCCTTCGTTGTGCGAATCACTTACTTTTTCAAGAGAAGTTCCAAAATGATGGATGATCATAAAATTGCATGCCTTGGTGTTCATCTTCTTCTTTGTGGTTTTTTCACTTATTTTTGTCGAACACCGTCTCAAAACTTCATCATCATGATGTGGGAAACAAACGTGACATGGATTCATTCCTTGATAAAGTCACCTTCAAATTTTGATTTTCATTTTATATCTTTTTTTTTTTTTTTGGATATGTAGTATTTTGTATTTTCCATAGATATTTAAGAGCTCACGAGGAAAATATCTCTCGTGAAACTTCGCTTAAAATTGTTGGCAAAATAATTTTTCGTGTTGAAAATTATTGAGTTTTCACCAATGCTCCAGGCTAAGCCCCTCCTTCTTGTGTATGGGGAGGCTCCCATTATTGAATGTAAACTACCTAAAAGTTATGGGTGGGCATTAGGTCGGAGATCACACAATAATACTCCACTAAACCTATGGAAAAGTGTTTGTACAAAGTACAAGGGAGGAATTTTAGTGAAGATAGGTAAAGGGGGTTAGGGAAATAAGGAGAGAGAGGGTTAATGTTATGAGTAGGATTATGGAGTTCACATATAATAATCATAATATATCCACATTTAATTAGAAAAACACAACACCGCTAACAATGATAAGACTAATCATAGAAAATTCCATTGATACATTTATCAAAGGTGCAAACACCTTTCTTGGTTTTACAATATTATCATGTATACAAAATTGGAAATTAGAGAGAGAGAGAGAATAGGGGGAATAAGTAAAGGAATAAGAAGAATTGCATCTCTTATTGCTTAATGTATTTGTGGTAAATCTCAACAACATGCATTCAATCAACAATTATTAATCCCTTCAAATGGAAAAGGCATTCCAATTTATAGCATAAAAAATATTTCTTCATCTACCCCCTACATGAATTTTCACCTATCCCCATCACTTGTGACCTTTCATCTTCCTAGGAGGCGAGTCTTTTTCTTATTAATGAAAAGGAACTCTTACAATGTTGAATAGAGGGTCGCTTAAGTAAATAGGACGAAATAGAAAAAAGTACATTCTCAATGAAAAATTAGAATATGGAGAGAGAGAAGTGTTGAAAGCACAACCACCGAGAGGGAGGGTGAATCTATGTTCCCAAAAATTTCTTTCACATACACTTTAGCATTCATCAATTATCATTTCAACTTAACCATTAAACATGCATTCACCAAGAATCATAACCATACATGAGAAATGAGAACACAAGAACAAAAGTACACCAAATATAAGTGGGAAACCCTTGAAGGGAATAAAACCCACTAAACAAATCTTGGAAAACTTGTCCTATAGAGAAATGAATAAATTTAGTGAAGCACAAACTCCACAAGGATCACCAACCCCTATAAGTTTAGTAGAGCACCAACCCTACAAGGAGTAAAGAACACCTAAAGTTAGCAAGCATAACCTTGCGTGGAGGAACCAAAAAACTAGATGATCTAGCACCCACTTAGCCACCTAAATGTTTGTCACCTTGATAATTTTTTGATGTATTAATTGTTTATGGAACTTATTCATCTCTCATTTCTTCTATCTTCTTTTAATCAAACTAGGCTTCTGACACACTCTCTTCTCAACTAACGCCAATTAGGTCAAGTGACCTAGCTATCCAACAACAAAATACTCTCTATAACATCATGAACTATCCTCTTCTCTTCCTTGATGGTCACTAAGACCTTCTCTTTTCTTACTTCCCTTTTTCTCACTTACACCTCTTACCCCATCAACTTCAAAATAGGTCTTCTTCACTTGCATATATACATGACTCATGCACACCACACACCTCATTCGACCTTCATAGAGCATATAACATCATAACAACATGAACACATCATGAAAAAATCATACAATATCCACACTAGGTCAGAAATAGCATATGAAAGCTCAAATCCTTCATTAGGACTCAATTAGGCCTAAATTCCTAAAACAACTCCTTTACCAAGTCTAAGTCTTCTTGGCCCATATGACCTTCACCAAAAATAAGGAGCCACTTAGACATGTTTTATAAGTCTTCTACCAACATTCAACATGATTTTTCAACTATGTACCACCATATGATGCTATGAAGCGACTCATTAGGACATAGTCCTAATAGGTCTGTGCATCTTCACAAACCTGTCTTTATGGATAAAACTCAAACCAATCAAACATGAAATTAAACCACATACACAGTTGATATATGACTTATGGTATAATATCAAATTCTATAGACACTAACACATTAATTGTAAGTGCCCAAGAACCACTTGCCAACTTGCACTCCCAAAGCACTGTCCTCACACCATGAAAACTAGTCAAGGAAGCTTGACCTTCCAACACATGTAATGACCAATTAAAAGTATTATAATGCTTGAAAATGATCCATAATGAACCGATGATCATTATCAGAGACCCAAACACCATGGTTAAGAGATAATTATTGGTCTTACAGATAGACCAATCTATAGACCTCACTTTCTTTGTCCTAAACCCAGTCAACTTGTGACCAAATTCTCACCATACCAACTGACCTTCAGAGCTCATTCAATACTTGATTCATGTCATATTATACATGTAAAACATATTAATGTGCATAGGGTACTTCAAATCAGGTCATAAGGACTCAAGACCATCTCTTCACCATGACCACCTGAAACTACCAAAACTCCCCAAAACTAGTCTTGCAAGAATGACTTCCACAAACCATCTAAGGACTAAACCTTGTTTTGAAACCACCCTAGACATGGAGAATGACTTTCAAACTTCCTCTACCATCCATTTTTTCAACATGTCCAATGAAAAACTGAGAGCTATATCAGCTTATTCAGAAACTTGCAATTTACTATGGGTTCCATTCACTGTCATCACACCTCAAATTCACTGAAGATACATGAGAGATTTATTTACAAGATCAAATCATAAACCAAGGTAAACCAATCCATTCTAGGCCATTTTTAGAAATATATTCTCCATTTCTACCTTAGTAGGGTTTTAGGAGGGTTTTAGACCACCTTACCTTCTTAACGATTGTTCATAAAGATCTTCCCCTTAAACCACAAACTAATGCTAGGAATTTTGAGCTAGGACCATTCCCCATATACCATGAAGATATTATCCTCCCATGCAGAGGTTACACATGCCAATGAGAACAAGAAAGTTCTTCTCAAGCTTGGGTTCTCAATTTTGTGAGCTTGGTAGAGACTAAAACACATTTTCTTGCTAATTCTTAAAAACCATGACCTGAAACTTTTCTCACACACTTGAAACAACATAAATTACCTCTTTCCATGCTCACATTTTAATTTCCATGTTTAAATATTTCCAAGCTACCTAATTAGGCCACCTAGGGCTAGAGACAAGGTCTAGATATAGACCTAGAATGGAGTCTTATCCCTATACCTGCATTCTAAGACACTTGTGAGTGTCTTAACACCTCATCCTCATGTTATCCATGATCTCACAAAGGTGCTTAAGAAAATTCTATGTACTGTGATCCACCATGACATACCATCCTCCTTCATGTATGTTGACTAGGCCTCCTAACTAGGCTTCTTGATCATGCTTGCACCTTCCATGTTGACCACCTCATGACATCACTAAAATGTCCATCTCATCACTACAATACTTCTACAATCCACTACACCTACTCAAGACACCATGCCACCTCATCAATGGTAGACCAAACAACTCAACTTGTCATGACATCAATGAATGACACTACCAATCAACCTTCACACATGTTGTTCCTTTCTCCTTTTGACATCAATGACACTTATTGACATCAATGAAAACACCACTTTCTAACAAGAAGAATGAGAGAGAGAGAGAAGGGGTTAACCAATCTAATGAAGATGAATCCATTGCTGATGAAGAATTATCCAATCATGATCTTCAAGGGAGAGTTTACGGAATGAGATCTCATCCTTTGAGTAAATTATTCATGAGGGAGAATCTCAAACTCGATCACCAAATTGAACTGAAACACCGAGATTGCATGTGCTTGCTCCTATTGTGAGATGTGAGAACACTCCAAAGTGCTAAAAATAAGTGTTTAGAAACATTTTTATGAGGCATTACAAATTGAACATGGGATGAATACGACATCATCCATGATGATCCTCTCCTATGTTTCTTATGCCTATTTCCTTAATGACTTGAATTTTGATGTTTCAGCACCCACATAGGCTTCATGATGTTCTTGATTTCATTTGTTGCCTAAGTGACCATATGTGGAGTTAGAACACCCAAATTAATCCTCTGATGAGATGTAGAGACAATCCAAGACATTGAATTAGTGTTGAAGAACATTGTTATGATATCTACAATGTGGTAGAAATATGATGGTTTCTACAGCAAGAGTTAGGACATAAGGATCACTTTCTCATTTCTCTAGACCTTCACAATTCACTTATGTGACCAAGAGCCAACTCCATGATGCTCAAGATTTTTGGTGTTTTTCCTTCTCTTACCGAGATGAGTCTTCATCATGTGGGTGAAAGGATCACCCTTGAGTGAAATTTGTGGCATGTGTCCACCTTTTAAGATGAAATGGGGTGATGGTAATGTCCTTTATTCTTGAGGCATGATCATACTATAAGGTTTTAGGTGAGTGTTTAAGAACACTATCAAGTGGATGACAACAAATGAAACATAAATGATTTCTCGTTCTTTCATATATGAAGCTCCAAATGAAGATCATAACCTTCTTGACTTTCTGTCTCCGTAATATTCTTTGAATAGAATCATCTTTTGAATTCTCTTGCACTTTCTTACTCATATGCCTCTTATGCAAAGGTTTCTCCACCGAGAAAGACACATTTAGATGTCAATGAAGAGAGGGAGCTGCAATGGATCAATCTTACGTGACTCAAGAAGCTTCATGGGATTTTTAATGATTCTCCCCTTCTTACAAAGCTTCCTAAAATAGGGAAACTTTTTGCACCTTCTTTTCCTCATCTTTCTTTTCGAGATATTATTTTTCAATGGCTCTTAGCTGTACCTTGAAATGAGGTTTAGTTATTACGTTTCTTTCTTTGAAGTGCAACCACATCACCAAGTGTTGAATGAGTGTTTAAGAACACTATTATGTAAATGACATCAAGTGGAAGCGAGATGATTTCTCACTCTTTCATACATGGTGATTCACATGAAGCTTACCAATTTACCTTTCTTTACTTTGGAGTAATTCTCGAATGAAATAGGATTTGATAATGATTATGTACCTTATTGTTTATATGCCTTCTATGGGAATAAATGATTTATTGATCTTTCACATATGATGGCTTGGCTTGAATACTTTGATGACTTGATTAGCCCATTTTGACTTTCTTCTCGAAGAGATGATGACAGATTTAGAATATGATGAGCCTCACCTTGCTCTATCAATTTCTCATTTTTCTTTTGATCATGATGAAACCCATTTTCACTACAAAATTCATTTCTTTTACCAAGATCTCACCTGATTGGAAACATTCCTATAATATTTGAACATTTCTCAATTTACTCATGGAAACAAACTTCCTTCTTGGGATGAAAGGATTGAATTTTGAATGGAACTTGAGGAAGAATTACTTGTTTTGACCTTCAAATTGCATTGATCTCATCACCAAGGCTTGATTAAGTGTTTATAAACACTCTCAGGAGGTATGCATTGTTGGTGAGCTTGAGATGATTGCTAGTCTCACTCACGATGATCTTTTCTTATCATTCCCGCTTATTACATCAATTTGTGATTTGCGAGATATCACTTCAAAAATGATACTTTTAGAGCTTACGAGGGGTTTCACTTATTGTTTGGACCACAAAACAACATATTAACCTTGTGATGATAGAAAAAAGCAACAATATGAGTGAAAATAGAGCTACCAAGTGAACTTTTACATCGAAAACTAGAACTTTCTTTTTAGCTGGTGAGATCGGAAACTGTTATTTTGAATTTTTTTGAAATTTTGTACAACCTTGTTCTTTGAAGCTCCTAATCCACTTAGGCTATTTCCATTGATGAGGATTTACTATTTTTTAGAAATTTTCTATTTTTAGACATCTACTTTTTCCCAACCTATTATTTTTAGAAAGTTTCCCAATTGACACTTTTTGTGGCTTCTTCTGTTCCAAGATGTTTTTAATGTTGAAAGTATGTTACTTTGGGAAACTTTATATTTTTAGAATATCACTGTCAAAGAGAACCTATCATTTTTATTAAGTGGAATTATCGGTGTCGGTTTGAAAGAAAACTAATATAATGTTTCATGAGGATCAATGTTGAAACCTCGTGCACATCGAAGATGGGTTGCACTTCCAATGGAGATTAGTAATTAGCAAGAGCAAAAACCACAAGGAAAATAAAGTATATAAAATATAACAAAGTGTCTGACATGCTCATAAATAAGAATGAAAGGGTACATATAGGAGTTTTGTGTAACTCATGTGCATGACACGTGTACACTAGCCCTATGACCTATTCAACTATGACCAAATCAACTATGACCTATTCTCACTAAGTGAGATGACTAACCAACTAGGTGGACAAGACATCGAATGATGAAAAGTCTAGTCATATACACCAACACTCCCCCTTCATCAAAGCTGAGGTAGAGGTCATGGAAATTCATAACTAGAAAGAGAACTCTCCTAGAAAACTAAGAAATATGTGTCAATGGGGCCCGACTACTAAGCCTAATAAGGTACCCATGTACAAACAACATCTTCCTGGAAGAAGAAGAAAATAATGGGTCCCGACAACTAGGCTTGATGAGGTACCCATGTATAATAAGATCTCAAGTAATGGAGGAAAAACCCCTAAGGGAAAACATCCACTTACAAGAGATAAAATAATCCCTAAACAACCTAAGAAAGATGTGTCAAATGAGTCCTGAAAACTAAATGCCTAATAAGGTACTCATGTACAAACTATAATCTTTCTAGAAGAAGAAAAGAGAACTAGAAATCCCGAAAAGAAGATGGGCTGTACAGAAGACCTCACCCCAAGAAGAGATCACAAGTGAAGATACTTTGCCTCAGTGAAGGGTTTGGTAAAAATTTCTACAACCATATCAGATGTCTGACAATATTGTAAATCAATGATGTCATCATGGATCAACTCCCAAATGAAATGCATATGTATCTCAATGTGCTTTGTCCTTTGATGTTGAACAAGATTTTGGAAAATTGAGATGGTGCTCATGTTGTCACAGTAGATGATAGTAGGCCACCAATAGTGAATACAAAACTCTGTCAAGATACCTATAACCAAACAAATTTTGTGGTAGCGTTAACTACTCCTCTGTACTATACTCTACCTCTGTAGAAGATATCACAATTGTATTCTACTTCTTGTTAGACCAACTAACAGACCCAAACCAAGATAAAAATTGTATCCTGAGGTAGATTTCTGATGATCTAAATCATCGACCCAATCGAATCAATAAACCAACTAAGTCAATATCCACTCCTCCAAGATAGTGAATGTCATCAGTGTAAGTGCCACAAACGTAATGAAGGATCCACTTAGCTACTTTCCAATGCAACTCATGTGGCTCCTACATGAATCTAGACATGATCCCAATGGCATATGATAGATCCAAATGCGTGTGAGTAAGGTAAATCAAGCTCCCCACCAACTGTCGATAGAGGGTACCATCAACCAAGGGAGTAGAGAAATCGAAACCAACTTAACCCCAAAAAGGAAAGGAGTAGGAGAAGGCTTACAATCGGTATATTAAATTGAACAAGCAAATCAAGAGAATACTTAAGGTGAAAATCATAATATTGTAGAGTCGATTGTGAAATTTGAATCCCAAGAAAGTAATGAAGCAATCCTAAGTCAGTCATGGAAAACTTGTTGGATAAGGAAATCTTCACGAATCAATGATAGAGGAAGAGTTTCCCATGATCAACAAGTCATCGACATACAGAACAAGGATGAGTATGGAGTCATCTTACAATAAATATAAACATTTGGGTCAGAGTGACACCGAGTGAACCCTGATGTAAGTAAAAATGAGTCCATCTTGGCATACCAAGCCTAAGGGGGCTTGTTTAAGGCCATAAAGAGACTTCTTTAACTTACAAACAAAGGAGGGATCATGGACATAACTTGGAGGTTGTTCCATATAGATCTCTTCCTCTAGGTCCCCATGAAGGAAGAACTCTTGACATCCATTTGATGGACTTCCCATCTATTAGCCATAATGATGGCGAGGGTCATTGAATAGAAGTCATCTTCACAACCGGAGAAAATGTTTTTGTGTAATCAACCCCAACTACCTAGGAGAAACCCTTAGCTACTAGTTGCACTTTAAAATTTTCTACATCTCCATCTACTCCATACTTTGTTTGGAACACCCACTTACACCGAATGATTTTTATTCCTTTCGGAAGAGGGGTGAGATCCCAAGTATCATTCTTCATGAGTGAGGAATACTCCTCATCCATGGAAGAATCCCACTCAAGAATACTAAAGCCTCCCAAAGACTGAGGGTCGAAAGTGGAGGTAAAGAAGAGTGAGGTCCAACAAACTCTGATCAAGTTTGCCTCTTTCTAAAGGATCTCCCATCCACTCTCTAACACTCTGCAAAAGTTTTCCTAGCCCAACGAGGACCAGGAGGATCAAGCTCAGAGTCGAAGATTCTTCACTCGAGTGAGAAGGAACAAGGTTCCACTCAACACTACCATCAGAATCGAAGACTCCAAAGCATGAGGGTCGAGAGGTGAAGGAGGATCAAGAGGAGGAGGGCATGCTCAACAACATCATCATCATCTAAAGAGTCAGATTCAAAATCAAAAAGCATAAGAACCTCATAAGGTAGAGAAGTAGAAGTTGAAGAAGACTCATCAAATTTCACACTTCTCTCGATATAAAGCTCATGAGTAGTAGGATTCAACAATCGATATCCCTTCACGCCATCAGGATACCTAAAAAAGATACAAGGTTTTGATTGTGGTTCCAAATCCTTGCATTTCTTCTTGGGAATCTGAGCCATAACCTTGGATCCAAGACTCGAAAGTGCTCAACATCAGGCTTGCATCCAAACCAGGCTTCAAAGGGTGTCATCCCTCTTACTTCCTTGTGTGGAACATGATTCTAAATGTAACAAGCACAATTCACTACTTCACCCAATATTTGTGGAGGAAGGGACTTTGAGTGAACCATACAAGTGGCCATCTCCTTAAGCATTTGGTTCTTTTTTTCGTAAATCCATTTTGTGAAGGGTTGTAAGCAATTGTACACTATGCAAAGAAATCCCTTCAGAAGTACAAAATCCTCAAACCTATTTCTCACATACTCACCTCCATTTTTAGTTTGAAGAACCTTGATAGACCATTCCACTTGTTTCTCGCAAGAGCCTTAAAGTCCTGAAAATGTTCAAAGACTTTAGACTTAAGCTTAAGAAAATATACCCAAGTATATCAAAATAGTCATCAATGAAGGTAAGTATATAAAGAGCTCTAGTAAATGAAGGAGACATGAAAGGGCCAGAAGATGTCACTATGAACAAGATCCAAAATATGAGTAGCTCTCTAGGATTTTCCTTTGTCAAAACTCTTTTCAGGTGTTCTCCGAGGGCACAACCCTCACAAAGACCCTTAGAAAATATGATGCAGGTAACCCATTGACCATTTCATTTTGGCTCAATTGTTCAAGGTAACAAAAATTTAGATGCCCAAAATGCTCATGTCATAGCTTACTAACCTCATCTGCATGAGTGAGCAAGGCAGTGGGCATCAAATCAGAAGTAAAGTGGGAAAAGGTATACAACCATGAATGGTGATCTGCCTTTCCCTCAACCATTGTAGTGTCATTGTGAAGCTCACGAATAATCATCGAGTTAGGACCAAATTCCACTTGCATTCCTTCACCAAGGTGAGTGATTTGGTAAACCGATAGGAGATTGGTAGAGAGATCAAGAACACTCAACACTTGGTTAAATGTTCCCCATCCATCTCTACCGATCCACTACTTGAAAACCGACACTTTTGTGTCATCACCCAACGTGATTTGGGACATACCACAAGGTTCGATGTTGGAGAACTCAACATGTGAAGAAGCCATGTGGTGTGAGGCACTAGAATCTATAATCCACATCAATGAAGGAGAAAACTCAGCTACAAGGGCCTTTCCTTTCTTCTTATCATATTTAGACTCTCTTGTAGTGGAAGACTTGGCTTTTGGAGCATTTTGTTTGATAGACTCAGGAACACCTATATGATTTTTCTCAAGTAAATGAGTAAGGTGATCAATTTGTTTTCTCATACATTGATGCTCTTCATGACCAGTCTTCTTGCAATAGGAACACTTACACTTTTCTTTCTTTGCTTTAGGCTCAAAAGTCAAGCGTTTGTGTTAGGTTTGGTTTTGGCTTGGTTGGTCTTGGTTTCCTTCTTAGGTTGGTCCTTTTTCTCTTTCTTCTTTTCAGTATTATTTCCCTTACTAGTACTTTCTACAAGGGCATGTGACTTGGACTTGAGAGACCCCATTTGAATGATTTTGTCCTGTTCTCAAATGAGTTGGGATGAAAAACTGTCAAATGAGGGCATATTCCAAGCACTTCCCAGTGGATTTCATAGCATGAAAATTTGACACAAAGACAAAGTATTCGAGACCTAACTTAGAGAGAATCAACAAGATCAATTGGGAATATTTCTTCTCCACTTTACATTCCTTTAACAACAATCTAGTGTGGATGAACTTTAAGAAGAATGCCTGTAGGTTTTCAAAGTCACTAGGATTTAATCCTAGTAGTTCATTTTCCAACTCATGCGCTCTCATGTCATCTTGTTGTCCAAACATATCATCTAACATTTTCCACACAAATTAGGTGTTTCAGATGACTCAATGTGGAAGAAAAGTCAGGAGAAATAGACATACAAAGTAGACCTAAGGCTTTGTCACTATGGTTCAACCACTTAGATTTTTCTAGGCTCATCATCAAGGTTCAGTCTCAGCTCCCATGGTGATGTGAAATAACCCTTTACCCCTTAGTTTCATTACCATTTTTGATCTCCATTCAAGAAAGTTTGAACAACGTAAGCAAAGGAATTGAAAGTGCATCCATAGTGTAGAGAGAGAAAGAAGGAATGTACAAAAAGAAAAACAAAAACAACCACCCAAGACAATATTATAACCCCCTTGTTTTCGGCACTTTATAGTTTAGTGTGTTGGATACAATCTGGTGCGAAAGTGTGCATCGTGAAATAGTTGGTCACTCACCTTAATCAATTAGCATAATAACGTGTAAGAGAGGAGACCACAATCAAGTTTCATGGAATGCAAATTGACACCGTAAACAAGCACAACAAGCTAAAAAATAATGAAAGGGGCAAAATCAAGTCTTGTTGTGAGAAAAAACATCTCACATCATAAGTAGAAACCCCTTGCTTTGAAAAGACTGTGTTGGATGTGCTCACTAGTAAAAAATAATAAGGATAATTAAAATGCACAAAATGAGCTCAAGATGAGTCTTAGGGACCTCTGGGATGAAAAAAGCTCCCGAAGGCAAAAAAGAGCTAGGAATGGTGATTCAAACTTTAGCACATGATTAGTAAAAAAATTGACAATAATGATTCACTTTATCTTATAAAATCCCACCTTTAAAAACAAAATCTCATTCCTATTTAAACATCCCACTTTTATTAAATCGACCATATTTATTTCAAACCACCGCAAAACCCACACCCACTTTTAAAACACTCCACCGAATTTAAAATCCTTTTTTAAAGAGCGAATAACATTAATTAAAAAAGAACGAGTTTGGATTAGAGATGAATGATAATAACTATTTCATAAGTGAAATAAAATAAATACAATTACATAATAAGAATAATTAAATCAAAATGTAATTTGTAATTGATGCAATTAGAGAACAAAATTACTGCAACATCAAATATAAGAGCAATTAGAGTTAGGGTTTGATCACTTAGCTTTAGGCTTTGGAGAAATATCTGATGCAAGATAGCCGAGCTCCTCATTGAAATCTTCCTCCCATTGAAATCTTCCTCCCACTTGACACGGACCAGAAATACTCGAGTCTCCCAAGCAAGGCTCTAGCCTCCAGAGCATAGAACTTCAACTGACCCACCCGCAATGAGCCTCATCCATGTTAACACATTGTTAGTGTTCAAGCTTACTCTAGTTTACAACAAAGAACAACATCTATGATCTATCTTGTGGTTGTTGGTGGGGAAAAGTTTCTACAAATGCCAATGGAAACATTAAAAGGTGCATGCATCAACGATTCAAAAAGAGCAAGTTGCATGCCTCGGTCTTCAAAACCTCTCAAATAAATACAAGTTACAACTACCGATTATGAGATTTCCTCATTCAACTTGGAATAAAGTTGAAAGTTAAAATGACCAATAAAGATCAAAAATAGATAGTTAACTTTTAATTGAGATAAAAACAATATATCATCCACTCCCAGGACGAACAGGACTCCGGTCTCCAAGTTTCAACTAAAATTTAAATTATTATAATCCATCTATTTACTGACACTAACACTAGTCTAAAGACGATGTAAAGAATATGAATTGTATGTATTATTAAATGGAAAAGTAAATGCAAATCAATTCATTACATTGCGCTCAAGGTTTCAAAGGACTATTTAAATAGATGTGAATGGGTAATGGCACCACCACACTAGTCAAAAAATGAATTAATTTTTTTTTTTTACAAATTTTAACTTGGCAGAGCCACTACTTGAAAGCTGACTTGAATTTGTTTTTGAAAAATTTGCCACCCCTCCCCATTGTGCACCCTAGGCAACTACCTAGGTTGCCTAGGGTATGAAATGTCCCTACCTTTAAGGGCAAATAAGCAACCAAAAAAAATCAGGAAGAGAATCCTTAAGGTTCAAAAACGGAATTAAAAAAAAAAAAAATCACTTTTATTTTGAAACTAGACTACAAAACAACTTTAATTTTTAAAAAATCACTTTCTTTTTAGTAAAATATTCAACCATAAGTTCCTACCTCTAAAGTTGGTGGTGCCTCCAAAGGTGGCTATAACAAGCTAGCTAACTCTAGTTGTAAAACTCCTGAAACCATAACAAAATGTTTCGTTAGGATCAATGTTGGATCCTCATGCACATCTAAGATAGATTGCACTTCTAAAGGAGATGAGAATGCTTCGTAATTAGAAAAAGCATGAATCACAAGGAAAATAAAGTATAGAAAAGACAATGAAGTGTCTAGGCATGCTCATAAATCGAATAAAAGGGTACATATAGGAGTGTTGTGTAACTCTTGTGCATGACACATGTACACTAGCCCTATGACCTATTCAACTATGACCAAATTAACTATGACCTATTCTCACTAAGTGAGATGAATAACCAACTAGGTGGACAAGACGTCGAATGACGACAAGTCTAGTCACATACACCAACAAAAACCACCATCACCATGTTTTGTTTTGCACCGGATCTTCTCGCTCCAATTTTTTTGTTTTCTATCTATTGAATCATTTGTAAATAAAAATTAAAAGTTTATAGGGTTTGAGATATCAACTTTCTGTATCAAAAAGCAAGGGCATTGATGAATTTGTTATCATAATCATTCAAAATGCATTCTCGACATAAAACTAGTGGCCAAATTTCAACCTCGATCGGATGCACAAGTTTGAAAGATACAAGAAAATTTTGATTTCAGAGGTTATGGTTGTTATAGAAAAATTGGGTAGCATATCTAGTAGAAAATGGTGTTTTTCAAGGTGTGACAGAAGTAACAATGGAGGAAGGGTGACTTGTGTTGAAGAAATGGGTTAAAACTATGTTTTAAAACACTTTTGTATCACCCTGCTACCTCTAGTTGGGATTTGGGTTAAAATTGAGTTCATGTGAGGTTAAAATTAGGTTTTAATGGTGTAATGGGGACATAAGGGATAGAGAGGAATCCAAAGTGTGGTTTGGAGTAGGATGGAGACAAGTGGCAACACGAAAGCAAGTGTGAGTGAGATGGAGGGGCTAGGAAAACCACTGCAAAGTCCTGGAGAGGTCGTATGGTGGTCTAGGGGCTTGAGCATGGGTATGGGAACATTTTCTTGTCCATCTTCTCCCCCTGGAATATGGGGACAATGGGGACACAAAATTTCACCCATGGTGAAGGATGGATGCAAGTGGAAGCATGGGGGCTAGTGTGAATGAGAGAAGGGAGATAAGAAACAAGCTTGCAAAGCACGGAGGGTTCATATGGATATCCGGGGCTTGGTTTGAGCATGGGGCGCATTTTATTATCCCCTCTATCCCCTTGGGGACATGGGGACATCAGGACACAAAAATGCACCCATGGTGAGGGAGTGAGGGCGCACTTTTGTGTCCCTCATGTCCCCTTGTCCCAGGGGATAAATGAGACACACAGACACTTGGTGCTCCAAAGTGCACCTATGGGAGGAGGATGAGGACAAATTTTTTTGTCCCACATGTACCCCATGTACCCAAGGGGAAAATATGGAGAAGATAATGGAAAAAATTCTCCTTGTCATTAATGGAAAGCCTGATTTTACACTAGTTGACCAAAAATAGCTTGAAAACTTACGTCTTTCACCTCAAAGGCTTAGGATGATGTTTTAGGGTCAAATATTATATTATTTTGACTCCAAAACACATTATAAGATCAATGGAACAAGTTTAAGATCTTGAATTTTCATAAAAATCAAATAATTGGTCTCGTTTTGTTCATAATGAAGGCGGATAAATGCACTATTTAGAATGTTTCAAGAAACCATTAAACCTCGAGATAAAATGGATGTTCCCATCATGTAGAGAATTATTAAATATTTATGGTTCCTACTGTTTTCCTCCTAACTCCTTATGGAGCTCCCAAAATCAGCTGGAGAAGTTAAGTTTCACCATTGAATCGCTCATTCCTTGCACTTGAAAAGTTGTTGTTGAGAAAATTATCCTCGAATGACCAAAAAAATTCTAAATATTCCTAAATTGCTTCTATTAACTTCAAGGATCCATGATACCACCTTTGGATACTTAATATATTTTCAAAATTCTCCCAGGGATGCACACGGGCTTCGAAATGGCCAAAATTGGCCTTTCTAGGCCTCCAAAAGAACTAGTCTTCCACCGCACTTCATAAATGAACTCATGAACCTTGTTACACTTTTTTGCACACTAAGACATGTTCACCATATGCATTAGTTACATTTCCAAGGCTATGGTGATGATCTCACAAGAGACAGATTGGCCAGTGTAGACACAAAATCACGCACTTTGGGTAATTATCTAGTCTCGATCACATACTACTATTTTCATGATTTTTAAGTAAGAAAAGTAATAATTAACCCATGTCTTTGGCCACCTTTCTTTGATTTACTCTTCTCCTCTCAGTATTACACTCTTACTTTCTCTATCTATCTTTACACCTTTCAACATTTGTCTTTCTGGACACCGGTGCCCCGTCCTCCGGGGCGCACTTGTCCTCTTTGTACTTTGGTCACACTTTCTGGGTCCTTTCTAGTCATTTGAGCATCTTATCTTTTTGGTACTAAGCCTTTTCAGGGTTAATTACAAAATTCAAGCAAGGGAATCATATAAATATAAAGTTATGTGATCATAATAAAGGACCAAACACTAAATATCTACTATCTCCACCTAATGTTGCATCTATCAAAGGTATCTATAGCTCTATTTGCATCCATATAGTTCCATCACAAGGGACAAAGGTTAGCTCATTTGCATCACAATTCACGGGAGGGGATTCTATTGTTTATATGCACATATTATTTACATTCTACATCTAGTTACTTGTTCGCTACTCACAAAGTGCGACTAGCACAAGAGCAACCTAATGCACAATTCCGCACACACACACACACATAACTACATTTGGTCTAAGATGTAGTGTAGTTCTTTGTGATAAGTCCATCAATTTAGCAATGAGGATAGTCTAGACCCTTAATTTGCATCTTTATTTTTAGGGTTTGATGCTTTGTTTGGGGTTTTACATGTGATTCATTCATTTCGAATTTACAAAGACATTTGGTAGAATTCAATGATTTATACGTGACAAAAGGAAAACAAGTGTGAACCTCTTACAACACCTCATAGGAGGTTTTTTGAGCATCTACGCAGACTAGGGCACCCGAAATCCAAACCGAGTGCCCCTATCCTGCTTTGGGCATCCCGGTCCAGTCAAATCCATCGAATCTACATTTTTTCAGGCTTTTTGTGCAACGGTCCTCCATTTATGTTCATCCGGTCTCCACTTCGCGACAGAGTCCTATGACCTCTTTAAGTCAGCTAAGGCATCTTAGCATTCTTTACACATTAGGGTTTCATATTTTCTAGTTTAATTTCTTGGGTATTATTTCAATATTCATTTATTTACTGCAAACTTGCATTAAATTAGGCTATTATTCTACATTTTCAGTTTAATAAACCAGGAGGAAGACTCGAGAGGATTGGAAGGCAAAATTTGCATTGTGGTTAAGTTTTCATATTATGAATTTTGCATTTTTGGGTCAGCTATTTTACATGTAAAATGCTTGGCTCTAACTCGGGGTAATTGGAGTGCAAGGGGAAATACAGAACCTCATCTTACCCATGGGTGAGCATACCTATTCCTTGTTCAAATTGGGCAATAGAGTCAATTCTTCACTACTAACACAAGAGACGAACACACCAAACAAGAAGGGAAACACACTAAAGCTGAAAGAAAAAACACAACAAGAAGGAAAATTATAGTACATGGGGGAAATTTATTGAGGTGGAATAATGTACACACACCCAACAACGGGTTGAGAGAAGTATGTACCATCATGAAATAATGGGCTAAACTCATAACTCTTTCGATGCTCAAAGATAATCATCTAGTCATAGCATGCTCTCATGATGGCTCTACATGGTTTGAGAAGAAGGAGAGAGAGACCAAGTTTCCATCCTCATATTGATACTACATAGAGAACACCTTCGCATCTAATGACCACTTTGTTGTTTGTTGGTAAGTTCTTCTTTCGATTCTCCACCCGATACTTTGTGACTATAAGGAGCCACTCTCTCATGTTTTCAAAAATGGAATCTATGTTATTGACATGAAGGAATTCATCATCCTTGGGTGAAGGATGCATAATGGAATCATTTCGAGAATCAATAGAGAATATGGAAGTAGTGAGAACAAGTTGATTCTCTTCCCATTCAAAATATTCTTCCAGCCTCTTTCTTTTATGCTCTAAACAATTGCTTTCTATACGCACCGGCCTATTATTTTCCTCAGACTTCACTCTCTATGAGGGAGGTGTTGTCCTTATAAAGGAAGACATTCATAGGTGGTTTAAGCATTTCCTTTCCCTTTGGTTCATCATGGATGTAATATTCTTCACAAAATGGGAAAGGGGAAGACTTACCTTCACATTCATGCTCATCCACCAAGGCTTCAAAGAGAAATTTGATCTTACTTGTTAGTTTTATCTCATTGTTGAATTTTTGTGCATTAAAATAAGGATCACAACTAAAATCACACTTATCTTGCATATTCATGGCATATGTTAGGATCTCAATACTAAGTTAAGGGTCTTCAATTTCTTCCACAATCTTTAAGATGTCTTACACATGATTCCTCCTTCAAAGATGCCACATACTCATTTTCACCTTCATTTGAAAAATCTTCACATTGGGCCTCAAGGATATGGCTAGAAATATGATCTTCAAATGGCCATGACTCATTTTAAAAATCCTCCTCTTGATCCACATTTCTTTTCATTTGGAGTTACCTTCTTGCAAGTAGGGCATACCCTGTTTTCATCATTTTTGAGAAAAGAGCAGAGATTCATGCCGATGGGAAGGGTACACCTTTCAATTCAAGATTTGTCAAATCATCCTCATGACTGGGTAAAATACAATGTTGGCAACATGAGAATATTCCTTCACTCCATCCCGAACATCTCTTAGAAATTATTATTCTTTGTATGGAAAAAGAAGACTCCATAGTCATTGTTATGATCACTGTCACATTCCTTTGGTGATGACAGGAAATAAAGTCCTCAGAGAGGCCATGCTCTATTTTTTCATCCATAATTGTCTTAGGAAGGAAATTGGATTCTTCCATTTTCTTCTTTTCATCATTGGAATTTGTGAATCAAAAGGAGAGCTAAAATTGGAAAGAAAACCATCAATGATTACATCAAAGTAGTCCTCTGAATAACTTTTGGTCGGGAGAGAGGGTTCATCCTCAACATCTTCATGATCGATGGAATTCTCAAAGCAAGCACTACAACATCCATCAAGAGGTGATAATTCTCATCTCTGGTACATATTTCTCCTCCAATCAATGGTTCCTCGAGCCAAAATGAAGATATAAATGGAATTCCAACATGATTTCTTCATTATCCTTCAATTTGTGGATTTGACTTTAATTGAAAACATGGTAGTCATGAGAAACACATAGGAGTCTTTCAGGAAAAAACACATCATAATACAAAGATTCATCATAATCTTCTTCCAAAAGATGAATCTCTTATTCCTCACCATTACGAACTACTTCAAGTTGCTCATACCTTTTTGGCATAACTTCAACATAATTCAGAATCTCATGATTGGTTTGGGTATCGTGGATTTTCTTCTACAACATTCAAGATCCTTTGCAAAAAATCCCTTTTAAAGGTTGTCATTTCTTCATCTCCATATGCAAGAAAATCATCCAAAGGAAGAGAGACAAAAGATAAAGCTTTGATTTTCTTAGTCAGTCATGCGTGAAGTTCAAAACATTACCTTCAATAGATTCTTCATCTTCATGCTTTTCATACAACATTTTGTATCTCTTCTACATTTTTCTCATCAAGGCCCTTAGATTCTTCATCATCAATAGGTGTAATTCCCATTCTCTTTCCTCTAGCAACAATCTATTTGAATTGAAGCCACAAGGATTTGATGGTAGGATCTTTACAAGCAACAATTTTATCTTTCTAGATACTCTTTCTATAACTTTTAGAAATGTTACTAACCTTCTTTCCTTTTGTTGGTTGTAGATATTTGCTTGAAGTAAGAGACCCCTTCACCGTGCCAAAATCTATACTTTTGTGAGATCTGGTCCAAAATGATAGCTAATAAAAAAAAATTGCATGTCTTGGTGGTCATCATTTTCTTCATGGTTGTTGTCACTTATTGTTTTTGAACTCCAATCTCGAAACCTCATCATCGTTATTCGGAAAATGAATGTGACATGGATTTTGTCCTTGATAGAATCACCTTCAAAATATGATTTTAATTTTATATATGATTTTTTATTTTTTTGGAATATACTATTTTTGTATTTTCTAGATATCTTTAAGCACGCACGAGCATATCTCTCCCCGTAGGTGGAATCGCAAAAAATTGTTGGTGAAATAATTTGTCAGTGTCGCAAATTACTTAGTTTTCACCAATGATCCGAGGATAAGCCCCTCCTTTTTTTGTATGGGGAGGCTCCCATTATTGAATATAAACTACCCAAAATATGTGGGTGGCCATTAGGATGGGGATCACATAAGAATAATCCACTAAACCATGGCAAAGTGCTTGTATAGATTACAAGGAGGAATTTGTAGTGAGGAGAGGTAAAGGGGAGTTAGGGAAATAAGGAGAGAGAGGGTTAATGTTGTGAGTAGGATTACGAGTTCATATACAATAACCAAATTAGACCTAGATTCAATTATAATAACATAAAAATGCTAATAATGATAAGACTAACAAATCATGGACATAAAATTCCATTGATTCATTTATCAAAGGCGTAGACACCTTTCTTTGTTTTACAAGATTATCATGTATACAAATTTAGAAAGTAGAGATAGAGAATAGAGGAACATAAGCAAAGGAATAGAAGAATTGCATCTCCTATTGCTTGATTGCATATGCTTCCACTTCATCATGAGATGTAAGAACATTCCAAAGTGTTGAATAAGTTTTTAAAAACACTTTTTTGAGGCATTACAAAGTAAACCTAGGATGACTACTAACATCACCCGAGATGATACTCTCCTATCATGCTTCTTATGATTATTACCTTAATGACATGAATTTTTATGTTTCAAGACCAACATAGGCTTCATGATGTTCTTGATTTCACTTGTTACCTACGTGACCATATGCAAAGTTAGAACACCAAAATTACCCATATGATAGGATGTATAGACAATCCAAGGGATTGTGTAGACACCTATAGTTTGATCAAAGCACTATTATTCTTAATATTGCACTAATTATTCTCCTCCTCGCAAATTGATGACACCTCATCAATTAGGCCTATCTAACTCTCCTTTTATGACATCATTTTGGTCGTATTCCTCTTATAACCGACTAACTAGGCTAATATAGCCTCCTATTAGTTGAATCCTCTTCTTATCTCCTTCTAAACCACTTCTACTAGCTTACTAGATTATCAATCCATTTCATTGGATTGAGTAGTCCTCTCACAACTCTCTCAGGCTCCTAATTCCTCACTAATCATGATTAATTAGCCTAAACCTAGATTAACTAGCCTAAGGCATGTTTAGCCTCTTCTAAACCTAAAAAGTGTTTTTTGGCTTATTCATTTGTCCCACATGCACCAAAATTCTTCCATTTCTGGAATTAGAAACCTATAAATAGAACTAGACCCCCCTCACTTTTCTAAGAACACTTCCTCCTTTCTAGCATAAACTATAGTATTTTGTTTAGGATTAAGAGCTTTCTTCATTGTTTATTGAGCTATTTGCTTTGTTATTGCATCTTTCACTCAAGCTTTTGGGTAAATGAGGGAAGCCATTAATGGTGAGCTCTCATTCTCAAATACCTTGGAGATCACATAATCACAATTTATCGCTAAGAGCTTTATTAGGTTCATTTACATAGATTTCAAAGAGTATATGGTGGACCCTAAATATTGGCTAAATACCAAGAGGAACGCACAGATCAATAAATAGAAGGGCGCTCAGGGAAAAAGTGCACAGAAGAGGGTTTAAGAAGAGTTTAAGTGAAACTAGGGCACGTGGGGGAGGCAAAACAAGGGTTTAAAGGACTTAGCCATATCTGGCATCATGGATTCACTTGAGGAAAAACGTGAGGACCCGACTAGGCATGATAAGTAGATAAGGTGCCACTGGAACCTTAGAGGCCAAGAAAAGGATATTCCACATAGGGAATATTCCTAGAGGCATCATTACAGTTAGTGGAAGGTTTTGCACAAAGAGGATAAGCATTCGCCAATGGAGGACCAAATTGACACTTGGCACGCGATCTGCTCAAGAGAGAAGTCATGGTGGTGGACGTTGATCCTATTTAAAGAAGTGTTTGGGATATGAACAAAGGGGGAGAAAATATAGAGGGGGATAAGGTAGTGTGAAGGCGCTAGAAGGTATGGGAGTGCTAAGAGAAGGAGGGTAACAAGGTGTTACATAAATGTTAGGAAATGCTAAGGGTTTGGAGCTCATGATGTTAGGGTTTAGGTTATTGGTGATAGAGGGTCAGTAAGGGATATCATTAAACATATGTATGGGTACCGGGGTCTCAGAATAAGGGCTATAATGGGTAAAGCATAGTTAGGATCTCTGATTAGATAGGTTTGCAAGAGTCGGATCTCTAACACTTGATGTATATGGTCTGAGATGACCCTTTTGAATGTAGTATGGCTACTAGAAACTCTTTTAAATCAATATGCATGGATCTATTATGTACATCTTGCTTATGGGTGTAAACCCTCATGTTATTAGGATTTTCATGACTCGATCTTGTTCCGTGTGCTTCATACAATGTTTATTTAGCTTTTGTGATGCATTGATGTGTAGATATGTTAGTTATATCTTCTGCCTTTTAAGTAGATTCATGTACTTTTGTTTCTACAAATAATCCTCCACTAATGGCAAAAATATTCTCGCAAAGGTCACATAAAGGAGGGGCTCAAGTGCCCACGTGTGCCTTGGGTGAGAGCTCTAGCGTATGCTAGGTGATAGGTGATGAATTTGGGGTTAGAAAGAGGTATTGAGGGTGAAATAATGACTACATCTTGGTTGATTGTTTAGACCTCTTTTGAAGCTATTGTAAGAGAAATGTGTAATGACAGAGAGCTTGACCTTGGATAGTGTTGAAGTGTGGCTCAAAAACATGGAGGATGAGTTTGCTAAAAGATTTAACAATGGACTCGAGTTTGATGCACATAAATGGGTGGTGGAGAACATGTATCATGCCCATCATATGAATAAAGGAGGAGAACTATAAGCATGCATCTTAACCCACATGGTGACCAGACCCTTACACTTAGTTTTCAAGTTCTTGAGATAAGTTTTGATAATCCAATTGGTATCAGTATTAGTAGTCGCAACACCTAAGAGGTATAATTTTCATTTGGTACATCTATAGTTGATATAGTCATTTCCCCGTGTTTAGGGTATTTTTTCTAGTACAAAATTTGGGCAAGGTGTGGGATTATAAGTTTTGAGTATCGCGCCTAGGAGTTGTGGGAAACACATCTGGGAGTGGTTTGGTATCACAAACTATTGGCACGTAGTTTAGCACAATGGTGGGTTCGTAGGGTGCAGCTTGTGTTAGGTCCTTTACCTATGACAAGAGGAGGATCTCGAGTGGATCCGGGAGGAGTTGGAACTAGTGGATCTAGTGGGTTTGGTGGTGGAGGCAACATCAGAGGGAATCAAGGTCCTAGATCTGGCAGACAAGGTCCACAACACCATCAATAGGTGTTTTATGAGATGTCACTCCACTTACCTAATTACAAGGGTGTTGAGGATGCCGCAGAACATGTACACAAGTGCAAGTTACTATGGCACATGAAGGGAATCACTACCCCAAAGTGGAAGGAAATTCAATTTGAAACTACATCAAGCAAGGACATGTACATAGCTGGCACAGAAGTATGACCCACACCCGTATAGTGGTGGAGTACATCAGCATTGCGTAATGCATTTTGGTGGAGTTCCACATACTTGAGTTTAAACAGAAAAGCATCAACTCGCATTGAAGGATATTCAACAAGGAATGGAGAAGAGTGTGCGAGTATGACACATGTTTCAAGACTCTCTTATCCAAGTTATCTTATGACATTCACCCTTTGTAGCATGCTTAGTGGTTCATCGAGGACTGATCACACTATTCGTGAGGGTGCCTTCACAAAAACTTTCATAGATCCGCCAAGGCCTTGGAGGCCGCTTTACGCATTAAGCTAGTTGGAAGTGTTGATACAAGAGTTATTATGTTCCTAGAATCCCAAATTGCTACAATGACAAAGCAATGAGAAATTTTCTCGTGAACTCACTCATGAGACTCACAATGGGTTATGGTGTATAGATTGTGAGGTAGAAGGGCATATGAAGGAGAGTTATCCTCGTAGATTAAATACGCATGATGATGGTAGAATGTGATATTTTCCATGGAGATCATGATGCAAGTAGGTGTCCGCTATTGCAGCACACAATCCGTAAGAATGTGTCTTGCTATTGTAAAATCTGCGCTCTACTACTCATGACACCAAGGATTGTATATTGATTAACCAAATACATGATGTCATTGATACTAGTGTGCACCATACTAGTGTTGCAAATAGCTCCAAGGATGATGGTTGTCATTATGAAGGGCATGCGGATGGAGGAGGTTGAGGTAGAGGCTTTCGAGGAGGATTCGTGAGGTAGTGGCAATCACGAGGCGTATGAGTGAATTCCCTCATAGAACCAAAAAACTATGGATCCACATAACACTACAAGCGCGAGTGTCCCAAATTGTTGCAGTTGCTCTTGGTGTGGGAAAAAACACAAGTATGAGGAATGCCTAGAATTATTTGAACACATGAGCCAGAAGTAGTGGAAGGATAAGGGTGTTGGGATGGTGAGCGTAAAGCGTGTTAATCAATAGTGGATGCCAAGAATGGCGTGTGAGTCAAAGTTAGAACCTATACTGGTGATGACACAAGTTGAGGTTACACGTGCTGTGAGATACCAAAGTAGAGACTGCTAATTACAAGAGAAGAAGTGGTACATGGGAAGTATCCAGACCTATGCATCAGAAGGAAGTCTATCAAGAGACCATGGAAGTAATCAAAAGTCTTGCAAGGGGAAATTCAGTGTCTAAAAGAGAAATCCAGGAAGTTGGAGTAGAAGAAAGGCATTGAGGTCCCTCAGGTATAGATGATGTCAGAGAGGTGTGTAAGATGATGTGCCAAGATAATATCATCCCTCTATTAGGAGAATGGTTGAGAGATAAAGTACCAAGCGCTGGAGGAGAGCACGAGAGGAAGGTTTTGCATGCTAATCTACCTCCTCACAACATTGACTATGATAAGGAGATTACCTTGAATGCAGTAGTTGATGGGTGGCTCTTGAGAAATATTCTGATTGACACCGGCATGAAAGTTAATGTTATCACTTTACATGCATGGAATTAAATGGGAAGGCCCCCATTATAACCATCCTCAAATTTTTTGTATATGGGTAACAAGATAAAGGCAATGGCCATTGGTGTTTTGAAGGATTTTGCTATGGTAATCACAGACCCTCAAAATCCCCTATGTTTTTTCAAGTCAATTTTTTGAAAATTTTGAGTTGGTGCCTTTAAGAGATGTTTGAGTAGAGTGAGAAGTCTCGAGAGATAGAAAAATTCATGCTTTGAAGAAGTTGGTGCTCATTTGTAATCTCACCCTGTTAATTTAAAATCTTGCATCCTATATGGTTTGATGAACTTTATGTCTTCCTCGTCTGGATGCTTGAAAATTGTTTCTTTCATTCAAATGAAATTGTCAATCCTTCTCTTTTGGCTTTGATCGTGGTCGATCCTTGTATTGTTTGCAGCTTTCTTTTCCGTAGAACAATTTGAAATTCAGCGTAAATGGTGGAGTTTCCCCTCCTTTGTATTTTTCTACATTGAATGAATGTGCATATCTTCAATGTCAACTTTTCCCTAGCAAAGATCCACGAGTACGTGGACATCTCTAATTGGATGTGGCATGGCAGATTATTTTGCAAACTTATCATTTTTTTATTTTTGCAAAAGTGTCAAAATGGAGAAAGGAAGTGTTCAATCGAGGCCCGAATTGGCTAAGTATAGAAGGACCACAAAGGTGCCATGCCATGTATCTTCGACCCACCTCCAAAGGCCAAGTTCAAAAGAGGATCCTAAGTGAGCGCAGATTCCCCACACATCTCATCGATGCAACTTCAAAGGCACGGCCCAAAGAGAGATCCCAAACTTGCGCCAACCCTCCACATGTCCAAGGTCTACAAAGGGATAGATCCGGCCATTTAATCGATTAAGTATAAGAGGGTCAGCAGAAGCCTCCACGTGCCTCATCGGCGCAACTTTAGAAGTGAGATCCAAGGGATAGACTCTAAATGAGCACCAACCCTCCACGTGGTCGTGAGCCTCAAAAATTTCAATCGATCGTTGAAAATTTTAAGGTCAGCAGACGGCGCCATGTGTCTCATCGGCACCTTCAAGGGTCGAAGCGAAAGTGGTTCCCCAAACAAGTGCCAGCTCTCCACATGTCTAGGGTCCAACAAAAGTCAAAAGGGGTAGAACCAACCGTTGAATCGGCTAAGGAAAGGAGAACCAACGGAAAGCCCCATGTGTCCCTTTAGCGCTCTTTCAAGGGGTGAATCCAAAAGCAAGTCCCAAACATGTGCCATCTCTCCACGTGTCCAATCGGTGCACCTCTGAAGGTTAGGTCCAAACAGAGTCTCCAAATGAGCAGGAAGCCTCCACGTGTCCTCGGGTCAAACATAAAGCCTTTGCCAAACAGAGGGACTTAGTCAAAACACAAAAATACAAAACAGGCCCGTAAAGGGACACGTGGCCATGTTTCAGGTCAAAGCGGGAAGGCGGGTCATCGGAGGAACTTTGGAATTTTAGATTTTGTTTTGAAAAGTGTAAAGTATAAAGTATGTCGCACCTCCACTGGTGCCTAGAGAAGCCACGTGTCGGTCTAAATTACATGGAGATGCAGTGTTTCGACACATTAGGAATTTTGGATTTGTTTCCATAAAAGGCGTAAAGTGATAAAGTGAACCGCGACCCCGCTCATGCCAAGGGATAAAGTCAAATGTTGAGCCCACATCGAAAGTCAAAACGGGAAGGCGGGCCATCAGAGCATTTTGGGAATTTTGGTTTTATTTCCAAAAAGAGAGTTAAAAGTTATAAAATGCTCCACGACTCCACTGGGGTCTTAAGCCCACATTGAAAATTCAAAATGATGAAGCGGGTTGGCGAAAACTTTGAGATTTTGAGCCTTGTTTCCAAAAGAAGTAAAATTATAAAATGAGCCATGACTCATTACCAATCGATAAAGCCACGTGTCGACCTATATCAAATGTGAATTTCTCGGGCTTACGGATCAAGGGGAACTTTTACACTTTTGTAATTTTTGTGTAAAAGGTGCAATTTCAATTTTAGGCCCACGGATCCATTTTGCGAAAATTACATTTTCACCATTTTTGTACGGATTCAATTCAAATATTCAAATGAGCATAACTTTCACTCCAATGCTCAAAATTTGACAAATTTTATACTGTTGGAAATATCTTGGTCTCCTCTACACCATGGAAGCATAAAATATTGTTTTTAGTAGGATTTGATGGTTAGAAATATGGAAAACATATTTCAAGCCATTAATACGAGATCCGATTGCTTCAACTACCCGTGATCTGATCTAATCTTCCATCCTTCCTTCTTCAACATGCCAAAGACATGCAGAACCAAATTTGATAGATTTTAGGTGGATTTATAGGGGCATTGATGGTTGGTGGTTGAGCTTCCAAATCATATTTTCTTCCTTCTCTTCTTCTCCTCTTTTCGCTTCATCTATAAATGTAAGAGCTTGGCTCATTGCAAATGTTGGACTCTGATACTTTTGAAGTGTAATTATAATTGAAAGTAAATCAATACAAAAGGATTTTCCCCTTTTCTCTATCTTCCTCCATTGTCCTTCTTGCTTACCTGAAATTCATGGATCATTTATCTTCTATGATAAGAAACTTTGTGTTCTTATTGATATGATTTCTAGAACTTTGTGTCTATGGAATGATATCTTATGTTGTGAATGTGAATGATTATGTTCTGTATCACTTTTGCTCAATATGTATAGGGTTATACTCTACTATCTATATTTCCTAAAAGTATTGTTATATTATGCTCTTTCCTTTCTTTAGTTCTTCCATTCGTTTGTATTGATAATCTATTTTGGTATAAAATCATTTCAAGATGTCAGAGGTCTAGCCTTAAGATGAAATTTGTACATTTGTATATAAGATTTGTTGCTTGCTTTTAATAAGGTAACCTCTCCCATAAAGAGGAGGGACTTGTTGTCCCCTGACTGTGGTTTTGTTAAAGTACCATTTTAAAACCCAACATTTTTGGTGACTCCGCTTAGGGATTTCGTTTCAATGTATCCCTTTCTAAAACAACTTCAAGATCATTTTTCATCCTAGCGACTCTACGATATACACGTGGGAAGAAAGCTCTGGGGTTGAAGATTCTCATTTTCAACTTCTGGAGCAACAAAACTTCTCTCTTCTTCTAGCAAGAAGGAACAGAGGAACTCATTCTACAAGCACACCTCCTGTTAAAGAAAAAAATTCCAAGAATAACATTCCTCCAGAACAACTCAGCCCTAATCTTCTTACTCTGATACTTGTTGGTGTTTCATTCCCCCTCTTCAGTTATATTTCCCACGATGGTAGCACTCTCATGCTGGGGACAATGGATTGGGCCTCTTGCTCTACCTCAACCATTACATGAGTTACCCAGAATATTAGGAAAGGTTTTCCTAAATTCCGAGGTGATGGGAAGGTACACCCAGATGAACACATTACATCCTTCAACGTTGCATGTGAGATTCTTGGGATTGAGCATGAAGACATTTCTATCAAGCTCTTTGTAGAAACATTGTAGGATAATGTTGCTGATTGGTTCTATCTTCTTCCTGTTGGCTCAATTATTGATTGGACCACCTTAATAACTCAATTTGAGCAATGCTTCAAACCTACTGAAGATGTGCATGCTCTCTTGGCTCAAATTTCTCATATCAAGAAGGAACCACATGATCCCATGAGAGAATTTGTGGCCAAATTCAACAAGCTCATTCATAAAATTTCACAGAACACTCGTCCTGTAGATCAAATCAAAAATGCTTCTTCCTCAATGCTCTGGCCACTCAAGTAAGCTATGCACTAAGGAGATCTAACCTCGCAACTCCGGATGTTGATCATTGTTTGAAATATGTCGAGTGTTGTGGATGATTTAATCATGTCTCGATAAACTAAAAGAGAAAGAATCCTCTAAATCTAAAGCATCTTCTTATTTCTCTTCCCTGGAGCCAATTTTGTTCGGTTAGTACGAAGTTGCAAATGATCTCATTGCTATCAAGAAACAATTGGCTCAACATACTCCTTACCAAGATATTCCAAGGAAGAATTTTCAGCCCGTAAACCAGCTTACCTCCTCTCGTAATAAATTGGCTATCAAGGCCCGCCTATCAAGGTTCTAGTCAATACAACTTGTGAAGTTCAAGAATCTGATGATGAGGAGTTTAATGAACCCTTTCAAGACCTAGAGGAAGAGTTTGATGAATAACTCTGGAAGATCTTGGTGGATCTCAAGTTCATTTCCTCACCACTGAAGGTATGGATGATGAAGATGAATATGATGAAAGAGTGGCAGAGATGAATAGTGAGTCATATGCTATTATGAATCGGGAGCAAACGAACAAAAAATAAAAAGTGATGCAGCCTGCTAAGAAATCCAAGGAGTTTCCTATAACTATTCTAGTGGTTGCAAGAAGAGGAGCTCCTATTCCCACTGCCTCCACGTAAAAGGTGAGTAATGCTAATCCTCCTCCTTCTACCTTTGTTTCCAAAAATTCTTGTCCTTCAATTCCTAAAGTTGATAAATCAAAAGTTTCTCCTGTTCCTAGTAGTGATGCCCCATCCACCTCCGGGTCTTTTGATATCATTGATCACCTCAAAAAGACCAAAATCCAAATTTCAGAGGCAAAGTTTTACCAAACCCATCCAAAAGCCTTTTCTAAAATGGTAAACTTTGTCAATTCCATATCCAAAGACT
The DNA here is from genome assembly GCA_018340775.1 of Taxus wallichiana var. yunnanensis. NCBI lineage: Eukaryota > Viridiplantae > Streptophyta > Pinopsida > Cupressales > Taxaceae > Taxus > Taxus wallichiana. The sequence continues at coordinate 498,604,062 of CM031242.1, read as the reverse complement.
CATCTAATACTTCTAAAGGTATTTTTCCCACTCCCTCTTCCTCACCTCAACCAATCCTTGTGGTTACAGGTCACTTCCTCTAATGAGAAAATTGAACCATTCTGTGACTCTCCTCATAGCCGGCCATAAACTCAAGAATTGTGTTATAAACTCAAGAGCATCGACAATGTAATGCCTACAAAATTAGCTCATGCTTTGGGCCTAAATCTAACACATGCCTTTGGTTCCTGCTATTCCATGGAGAGTAGAGAAGTGCCTTTGGTTAGAAGGATTAAAGATGCACAAGTAGCTTTTGTTGCTTTTACTAGAGAAAAGGGTCTTAGCCACTATTTTGGTAGCTGATATTCCTCCCTCATATGGTATGTTGCTGAGTAGGAATTTCTATAAAGAGGTAGGAGGTGAAATTCAGATGGACTGGTCACATGCTTTGATCCCGGTCAATGGAAAAATAAGAAAGTTGTTACCAGAAAAGCAAACTGAGTATATTGTGCAAAAGATTGATGATCCAAAAGCACAAATACTCTATGAAGATATAGGGCATGGCAACTATATGATCATGTTAGAGGATGAGGTAAGTATTCCTAAGGGAGTGATTCATGATCCCAATGGCATTTGGACTTTGGAGTTTGATGGAAGTTGCTCTTCAGCTAGTTTTGGAGCTGGTGTGGTGTTAATCTCTCCAGAAGGGAAGATTCATCCATTTTCTTTCAAGCTTCATTTTGAAAATACAAATAATACAACTGAGTATGAAGCTCTCATCCTCGGGTCGAGCATGGCAAAAGAAATAGGAGTAAAGAATAATTGTGCTTGTGGTGATGCAGAGTTGATTGTGAAATGTAAGGGATCTTTACCAAGTCAAGAATAAGAGATCAAACATTATAGAATTTTTTTGGGATTCCATTGAATTCCTTGATGTTTTCTCAATTGAAGTTGTGCCAAGAGAAAAGAATACTAGAGTTGATTCTCTAGCTTGTCCTCAGATCTTTGTTACTTCCTCATCCAGATTTATCTCAAGAGAAATTTACCATTGAAATGATTCATAGGCCTAGTGTTCCGGATAATGCAAGCAATTGGTAGTTTTTTAATGATGATCAACACTTGCTCTCTTTCTTGAGCTTAAAGATAATTTCACTCAGCTTATATTTTTAATGAAGTGAAACTCTTCCTAGAGAATATGTGCCCTCTAATGAGGAAGATATCAAGGAAGAGATGGATTAGGATGGTTGTATTAAGTTGAAGGGTAACAAGATTCCTAAAGGACTAGTGAGTCTAGAAGATCTGTTTGACAAACATGATAGGTTCATCAAATCTGAAGCTTCTCAAGGAATCGACAATCTACTGAGTATGAGAAGGTCAATATTGGAAGCAATGATGAACCTAGGGTGGTGAATATTGGAAAATGCTACACTCAAGAAGAGAAAAAGAAAGCAATAAACCTATTTAAAAATTATGCCGATGTTCTTTCCTATTCATATGAAGATCTTAAGGATTTTCAACTAAAGGAGATGTAGCACTATATCCCTCTGAAACCTGGGATCAAACCTTTCAAGTAGAAGTAAAGGCAGTACAATCCTAAGGTTGCTGATACTATTTTTCAAGAGATCCAGAAGTTACTAAAAGCTAAGATTATTCTCCTTTACATCATTCAACATGGATTTCCAACATTGTACCTATCGTAAAAGAAGAATGGCAAGATTCACATCTGTGTAGATTTCAAGAATTTGAATTTGCCCTCTCTAAAAGACAACTATCCACTCCCCATAATGGACCAATTTTTGTAAGTTGTCTCAAGCTCTAAGATGTTGTCTATGCTAGATGGATTCTCTGATACAATCAAGTGGAATTCAAGACTTTAGATCAAAGACAAGACTACTTTTCTACCCCTCGGGCACCTTTTCCTACAAGAGAATGTCATTTGGTCTTATCAATGTTGGTGCCACTTTCCAAAGGGCAATGGATTTAGATTTTGGAAGTCTAAAGGGAAAGTGTATTGTTGTGTACCTTGATGATTTGACTATTTTTCCAAAACAAGGGCAGATCATCTTCAACATTTAGAAACAGTTCTTCAAAAATGCAGAGAACATGGAGTTTCCTCAATCCTAAGAAGCCTATCTTTTATGTTACTAAAGACAAGTTGTTGTGGTATATTTTTTCCAAAGAAGGGATCAAGATAGATCCAGAAAGAGTTCAAGCAATCCAGCAGATTCCTCTTCCCACAAGCAAAAAGGGTGTTCACTCTTTCTTTGGAAAGATAAATTTCCTGAGGAGATTCATTCTAGATTTTGTAGAACTGACTATGAGTGTTGCTCACATGATGAAAGGAAAGAAAAATTTGTTTTACTTCCGAAGGTAAAGAAGCATTTGAAGGTATCAAGAAATCCATTGCTAGAACCCCCATCTTAGCATGTCCTGATTTCAAAAATATTTTATTATCTATTGCTATGCTACAGAGAGTACCTTGGTTGTTGTGCTAACTCAAAAAAATTCTGAGGATCATGAACTTCCAATTGCCTTCATGAGCTATGTTCTGAAAGCTCATGAATTGAAATATACTATGATGGAGAAACATGATTTTGTAGTGGTCAAAGCTGTCAAGCAGTTTCATTTTTATATTCTTAATTATCACTTTGTTGTGCTTGTACTTGATACAACCATCAAGTCTATTCTTACACAACATGAGTTTGGAACTAGGAGAAGAATTTACATAGAAAAGTCCAAGAATATGACCTTGATATCTATCTAACTAAGCTAGTCTGGGGTAAAGGATTATGTGAGCTTATTGTTGAAGGAGATGATGCAAAATTATCTAAAGAAGTAGTTGATGTTCCTGTTGTCCTCTTCCTCAGTTCAACAAATGAATGGTATGTTGGTATTGCACATTTTCTTACTTATGGAGAGTGTCCATCCCACTTGAGTGCCAAGGAAAAGAGAGCTATTAAGCTAAGGTCTGCACAGTATGTATTATGGGAAAATGCTTTATTCAAGCGAGGCATAGATGGAAGATTCCTTAAATGTGTGGACAAAGAGCAATAGAAGAAGTTGTTTTCATCTTTTCATGATCAAGCTTGTGGAGGGAATTTCTCTTCTACTGTCACTACCCATAAGATCCTTCGTGTAGGGTACTATTGGCCTACATTATTCAGAGATGCATCAAAATGGGTAGGTAAGTGTGAAGCCTATCAGACTTTTGTTGGGAGACCTAAGTTGGCTGCTTTACCACTCAAACCAGTAGTGATTGATGATCCTTTCAACAACCCACCCTCAAGTGTTGGACATACTCATGTACTAACTACTACAAATTACTTCACAAAGTGGGTAGAGGCTATTCTAGTCAAAAGCACTACTTCTGAGGTGGTGTGTAATTTCATCAAAGAGAACATCTTGATAAGGTTTGGGGTACCAAACAAGATTATGACTGATAATGCTTCCAATTTTTCTTCTTTTGAGATGATGGATTTCTACTATGGTTATGGAATTTCCCTTTCTCATTCTTTAGATTATTATCCTCAAGGGAATGGACAAGAAGAATCAACAAATAAGAATTTGGTAACCATCGTTCAAAAGCTTGTCAATGACTCTCAAAGGAATTGGCACAAGAAGCTCTATGATGCTCTCTGGGAAGATAGAATTACACCCAAAAGAGCAATTCGGATGTCTCCATTCCAGTGTATGTATGGTGTTGAAGCTCAGCTACCAAGAATAGTGGAATTGTTAGCCTTGTACTTAATAAAGGCTATCAAGATACAAGTTTCACGCCTTTCCTTGACAAGAGGATCATGTATCTTTAGAAGTTGGATGAAGACAGTTACAAGTTTTTGATAGAATCTCACTCATCAATCTCAAGGTGAAAGATTTATTTGACAAGAAAGCTAGACCCAAAGATTTTCAAGTGGGATACATTGTTCTACTGTGGGACAAAAGACATGAACCTCAAGGAAGCCATGGTAAGTTTGATTCTCTTTGGCTTGGTCCTTTCAAAATCAGACACTTTGTTGGAGAAAATTCTTTCTACTTGGATTATATGGATGGATCTTCTCTCCCACTTCCTTATAGTGGGCAATATTTGAAGTTGTTCAAGTCCTAGGTGATTAGGCAATCCTTTTGTATATATTGTGTGCGGTGTTTTGTTTTTAGTTTTTCCTTTTTGGTTTGTTTCCCTTCCGTGTGTGTTGTCTTCTGTATTGCTTCACCTTTGACTCTATTTACCCAATGGATAAGGCACTGGTCTACTTTCCTAGAGTTTTTCTTGAGTTCTTGATCTTTCCTTGTTCCTCTATCCAAGCCAAGTCATCCCCGTAGAAGAGCTGGGAATTGTTGTCACCTCAAAATCCCCTTGTTTTTTCAAGTCAAGTTTTCAAAAAATTGAGTTGGTGCCTTTGAGAGATGTTTGAGCAGAGTGAGAAGTCTGGAGAGATAGAAAAATTCATGCTTTGAAGAAATTGGTTCTCATTTGCAATCTCACCCTATTAATTTAAAATCTTGCAGTCTCGCATGGTTTGATAAAAATTTTGTCTTCCGTCTAGGATGCTTGAAAATTGTTTCCTCCATTCGAATGAAATTGTCAATCCTTCTCTTTTGGCCTGGATCATGTTTGAGCCTTGTATTTTTTTTCTTCTTTCCATGGAGAAAAATTTGAAGTCCAGGCATAAATGGAGGAGTTTCTCCTCCTCTCGTATTTTTTCTACAAATCATGAATGACAGACATATCTACCCTATAAATTCTTGGCCCCAACATCCACGAGTACGTGGACATATTTAATTTGATGCGGCGTAAGCGATTATTTTGCAAGCTTATCATTTTTTGTTATTTTTGTAAAAGTGTCAAAATGGAGAAAGGCAGTGTTCAATCGAGGCCCGAATCGGCTAAGTATAGAAGGACCACGGATGGTGTCATGTGTATCTTCAGCACACCTCCAAAGGCAAAGTTCAAAGTAGGATCCTAAGTGAGCGCAGACTCTCCACGCGTCTCATCGTGTAACTTCAAAGGTACAATCCAAAGAGAGACCCCAAACTTATGCCAACCCTCCATGTGTCCAAGGTCCGCAAAGGGATAGAGCCAACTGTTTAATCAAATAAGTATAAGAGGGTCACCAAATCCTCCACGTGCCTCATCGACGTAACTTTAGAAGTAATACCCAAGGGATAGACCCCAAATGAGTGCCAACCCTCCACATGGTCAGAGCCTCAAAGTTAAATTGACCTTTGAAAAGTCTAAGGCTAGTGAACGGCACCACATGTCTCATTAGCATACCTTCAAGGATCAAAGAGAAAAGTGGTTCCCAAACAAGCGCCAACTCTCCACATGTCTAGGGTCCAAAAAAAGTCAAAAGGGGCAAAACCAAAGTTAAATTAGCTAAGGAAAAGGAGAACTAGCAGAAATCCCCACGTGTCCCTTTGGCACTCTTTCAGGGGGTGAATCCAAAGTAGGTCCCAAACGTGTGCCAACTCTCCACGTGTCCAATCGGCGCACCTCTGAAGGTCAGGTCCAAACAAAGTCTCCAAATGAGCGGAAGCCTCCACGTGTCCCGGGTTAGACATAAATCCTTCGCCAAATAGAGGGACTTAGTCAAAACACAAAAATACAAAACAGGCCACAAAGGGACATGTGGCCATGTTTCAAGTCAAAGTGGGAAGGCGGGTCGTTGGAGGAACTTTGGAATTTTAGCTTTTGTTTTGAAAAGCGTAAAAGTATAAAAGTAAGCCACACCTCTGCCGATGCCTAGAGAAGCCACGTGTCAGGCCTAAATTACATGCGGAGAGGCGGGTTGTTGGGACACTTTAGGAATTTTGGATTTGTTTCCATAAAAGGTGTAAAGTGATAAAGTGAACCACGGCCCGCTCACGCCAAGGGATAAAGTCAAATGTTGAGCCCGCATCGAAAGTCAAAATGGGAAGGCGAGCTATCGAGCATTTTGGGAATTTTGGTTTTATTTCCAAAAAGAGAGTTAAAAGTTATAAAATGCTCCACGACTCCACTAGGGTCTTGAGCCCACGTTGAAAATTCAAAACGGGAAGCGGGTCAGCAGAGAACTTTGAGATTTTGAGCCTTGTTTCCAAAAGAAGTAAAATTATAAAGTGAGCCGCGACTTCGTTACCACTCAGGTAAAGCCACATGTCATACCTATATCAAATGTGAAGTTATGGGCTTGTGGGGCTATGGGGAACTTTTTCACTTTTGTAATTTTTGTGCAAAAGGCACAATTTCAATTTCAGGCCCGTGGATCCATTTTGAAAATTACATTTTCGCCATTTTTGTACGGATTCGATTCAAATATTCAAATGAGCATAACTTTCGATCTAGTGCTCAAAATTCAAAAAAATTATAGTGTTGGAAAGGTATTGGTCTCCTCTATGCCATGGAAGTATAAAATATTGTTTTCAGTAGGATTTGATGGTTGAAATCTCAAAAACGTCTTTCAAGCCATTAATACGGGATCCGATTGCTTTAACTACCCATATCCGATCTAATCTTTCACCTTCCTTCTTCAAACATGCAAAGACATGTAGAACCAGATTTGATAGATTGTAGGTAGATTTTTAGGGGCATTGATGGTTGGTGGTTGAGCTTCCAAATCAGATTTTCTTCCTTCTCTTCTTCTCCTCTTTTCGCTTCATCTATAAATGTAAGATCTTGGCTCATTGCAAAATGTTGGACTCTGATACTTTTGAAGTGTAATTATAATCGAAAGTAAATCAATACAGAAGGATTTTCCCCTTTTCTCTATCTTCCTCCATTATCCCTTCTTGCTTACCTAAAATTCATGGATCATTTATCTTTTGTGATAAGAAACTTTGTGTTCTTATTGATATGATTTCTAGAACTTTGTGTCTATGGAATGATATCTTATGCTATGAATGTGAATGATTATGTTTTGTATCACTCTTGCTTAGTACGTATAGGGTTATACTCTATTATCTATATTTCCTAAAAGTACTTGTTATATTATGCTCTTTCCTTTCTTTAGTTCTTCCATTCATTTGTATTGATAATCTATTTTGGTATAAAAGCATTTCAAGATGTTAGAGGTCCAACCTTAAGATGAAAGTTGTACATTTGTATATAAGTTTTGTTGTTTGCTTTCAATAAGGGAACCTCTCCCATAAAGAGGAGGGACTTGTTGTCCCCTGACTGTGGTTTTGTTAAAGTACCATTTTAAAACCCAACACTATCCAAGGGGAAAATTCATTGAGACTTTGAATTCTTTGGCGCTTTAGTCGACAACTTTCTAATGTTACTTGGATGCCCCCGGTGCTATAAGAACAATGTTGACTTATGTTTCAATAAGTGGTATACAAGTTTTGAGAACAAGGAGGAATGTTTTATCATTCCTTTGACGAATGGAAAGTTAGCGCCTTATACTAAGCCCTTAGGAGAAGAAGACTTAGACATAATCTATGTGCACATTATTAGGGACCCTAAGGTTGTAGAACCAACAAAAGAAGGTGTTATTCAGTTGGAAGATGCTCAATCTATAAGTGATACAACTAGTGTGGCATGTGACAATTGGGTGCATGGGATAAATGAGTTAGTCGAGAAGGCGCTTAAGCGGCTTTGTGACTTGAGTAAAAAGGCACACTTAGTCATGCGTCCGGGAAAAAATCATGTCAAGTTACACTGGGAGCCAACCCCGATGTTTTCCTACGAGAAATAGATACCCAAAGTGGAGATGTGAGGTAGAAATGAGAAGTATGCTTAGCTACACCTTGCTCGCAACCATAGCACATTGGTGGGTGACCCATAATGATAACCTTATAGAGTGGTGTAAGGTGAGAATCACATTCTTTGTTAGGTTTCTTCAAGTAATGCACCTATTTCTATACAAGATTATCATGGGAAGGAACCCGCCTTGTTTCACCTCCAAGCATATGAGAAGGCCTCGGATGGAAATCACGAAGCCTTACGTCCATCTTTATGGGTGCATAAGATTTACTACACCATGCAAGGATGCATGTGCACATGGTACATTCACTCGAGATCTGCGTCATTAGACAAGAAACTAGTAGGGGTTGACGCCTTATCTGCTTCAATATTTTGAGTATCAAAGTACTAAAACATCGGTGAATGAGGTGCTACAAATTGTTAAGCACCTAAATATGAGATATTGTGTTATGGCAGAGGACAGAGTACTAGATTTTTGGGTGAACCTAGCTTAGAAGTGTGTTTCGATGTGGAGGAATTAGTTAAGGTACAACTTGAGCACACATACATGAAAAAGATAAAGGATAGTTGGTCTACATAATAGACGGTGAAGAGGTGGAAAACTTAGATGTTTTCCATACTCACAATACATGTGAGGTTATGGATAGTGCTGATGAGCAAGCGCACACCTATTATGAACCTCTCGGAACTAATAAGGTTAACATTGGCTCGGAAGAGGAATCTAAGGAAGCTACTATTAGAGATTACTAGAAAGAAAGGGAGGTTTCAAAGATTATTGATATGTTGCACAAATTTCAAGATTTATTTCCATGTGGGTACTATGAGCTTAAAATATTTCACCACTCCTTGGGATAAATGAAGATCAAGTTAAAGGAAGGTACGCGTCTAATTCGGAAGAGACCTTATCAAATGAATCGGAATCAGGCATCCAAGTCAAGGAGGATATTGACAAAACAATCGCATCGTGCATCATTGAGGTTGTCGAGGAATCAAAATGGATAAGTCTGATGGTCATCAACATTAAGAAGGATGAAAGGATAAGTATTTATGTTGATAACCCTTTTCCAACCCCCTTCACCGAGGAGATCCCGGAAGGAGTAGCCGAGCAAAATCCATTCTTTTAAAGATGGATTCTCGTGATATTATTAGGTTAGAATTGCAAAGGAGGACCAAGAAAAGGAAACCTTTTCCACTTGGTGGGGAATTTTTTTCTATACGGTCATGCCTTTTAGAATGAATAACGTGCCTACTATGTTTTCGTGCATTGTTGTTCAGGCATTTTAGGACTTCATTCATAAATTTATACAAGTCTACCCGGATGACCTGGACAAGATATATGGATTAATGAGGGACCATTGTGACAATGAGGCTGATGTTTGAGAGATGTTGATAGTTGAGTATATCTCTCAACATTAAGAAATGTGTTTTCGCTTACTACTTTTGGAACCCCGTTGAGGCATATCATATGTAAGGAGGGGTTGTTAGTGAATCTTGCCAAAGTTTCATTATTGTGGGGATTGGGGAACCTACCAGCCATATCACTACGGTGCATGGATTCCTTAGGCATATGGGGTACTACCGGAAATTTATTAATGGGTATGCCAAGATCTTCATGTCGTTGGAGGATTTTTGAAGCACAAAAGTACATTTCATTGGGGAGAGGCACAACAGATGGCATTTGACACATTAAAGAATAGGCTTATCACCACGCCCATATTATGTTTTCCCTCTTAGGATAAGCCATTCCATGTACATGTTGATGCTTCAGGGATGGAAATTGGAGCAATCTTAGCACAATCTGAGAGGGAATTGTTGACCATCCCTTGTTTTTGCTAGTAGGAAGCTAACCCCAACATAACATAATTATACTACTATGGAGCACGAGGCATTATCGATGATCTACATGCTGCACAAATTCAAGCAGTATTTTCTAGCGATGCCTTTTATCTTTTACATGGACCACGTGGCATTAAATTACTTGGTAACAAGCTCATCTTGTAAGGGTGCATATGCAAGTGGGTCTTATTGTTCTAGGAGTTTGAGTTTACAGTTGTTGTAAAACCAGTAAGAGTAATTTGGGGCATGACCATTTATCAAGGATTGAATCAAGAGAGGATGCACAGAGCATTGAGGATATAATGCCAGATGCACAACTATTTAGGTTGTAGCGCTATTTCCGACAAAGAGGATATTGTTTTGTTTCTCAAAACAGGTGTGGTGATAAAGGGAATGAGGACTTTGGAAAGGAAGTAGTTAGCCATATGTGTCACACCCTACATGTTAATTAGTGGAGACTTATACAAGCTAGGTTGTGATGAGGTTTTGTGTCGGTGCATGCTTGAGCATGAGTGCACTACAATCATGGAAGAGGCTCATGGTGGAATTGTAGGGGGACACTATGCAGGAATGAAACCACGTGCAAGATCCTTCTAGCAATATTTTGGTGGGAAATAGTTTACAAATATTGTATCGAGTATTACAAGGCTTGTGACCACTGTGACTTGGTAAACTAGGGAAAAGAGATGAAATTCCATTAAAACTGATTGTCATTGTAGAACCGCTCGAGAAGTGGTTAATTTACTTCGTAGAGCCCTATTTCTCAAGTTGTGCAAAGGAAAAGTTTGTGTTATATCATTACATGCATAGATTACCTTACAAGGTGGACGCAGTATAGCACTGATAAGGGATTGCATAAAGAACAACAAAGTAGTTAGGTTCTTGTGGGAAAATATAATCAGCAGGTATGGATGCCCATTGAGCTTAACAAGTGATAAAGGTACTCATTTCTTAAATGAGAAAATTAGAATCTTATTGGAAGAATTCATGGTGCCCCATCACAAAACTACCCCTTATCACCCACAAGCTAATGGGACTACTAAGGCATTTAACAAAATTTTGAATCGCATGTTAACCAATATTTGTGTGGGAAGTAAGGATTGGGATGACAAAGTTTTGTTGTGTTATGGTCATATCAAACTACTTATAAGAGATCAACAAGGTAACACCTTTTCAATTGGTGTTTGGCATGGAATCAGTATCACATGTTGAATTCATGTTACCATCTCTCGTATATAGCGTGTGCGAGGGTTAGATGATAAATAAGTGCTTGAGGAAAGAATTGACAAGTTGATGCGATTAGATGAGAGGTGTGTTATTTCTCGTTGGAGTCGTAAAAAAAAATTTAGGCAAAAGGAACACATCCACAACAAACAATTTGAGGTTGGGCAAATGGTTCTCTTGTATGATTCCAAGTTTCTGCGCCATCCTGGGAAATTCAAATTCCATTGGTTGGGCCCGTACATTATATCCTATATACTTGATTCAGGTGCTTGCTAGTTACAAGCACTGGATGGAACACGGTTGTCAGGACATTTCAATGGGAGTAGGATAAATCCCTACTATAAATAAGTCTTCTTTGTGTTTGTAAATAAGGCAATATTTCCAGTTAGCCTAGGATTTGCTTTGATGCAATTTCCTTCTTTGTGTTTCCCTTTCTTGTTGTTTTGTTTTGTGTGCATTTGTGCATTGGTAGCCACTTATTATTTCAAAAAAATCTATGCGCAGAGGACCGTGCATCCATTTTTTCTGGGGTGGAGTGATGTGACAAGTATTGGAAGTTATGGTTGTTGATGGCCCGGTTAAAAAATCAAAAACACGTGGATTGGAAGATCATGCGTAGAAGAGGTGAACATGAGGGAAGGATGGTGTAAAAAGGCTTTATAAAAACCATGTACAAGAATGAAAATCGCAGAACAACATGAGGTAGGTGATGTCAAGAACTAGGATTAGGACATAGAGGAAGAATGCCTTCGGCATTGTACACGCACGCATAAGGATTTGTGACCAATAAGGGTTTTTACATGCCTGAAGGTTGCCAAAGTTTTTCATGAAGGATTGAGTGTAGAGGAAGAGTGTTGAAGGCTAGCGTTGGAAAAATTCACTTTTATTGCAAAATTACGTTGGTAGGTGGCATGGCATTTATTGTGGAGAAGAGAAAAAGTTATAAATAAAAGATCGAGGGTGCATTATTTCCTATCTTACAATTTAAGTTATCAAAGAGCTCTTGCAAACTAGGGCATCCTTGCAAAGAAGTTCTGAGAAAATTTGTGAAGATTTTCATGCATAGCTAGTTTGATCAGTAAACTAGAGTGGAAAGGAGTACATGAGCATAAGTGGAGAAGGTTGTGTGGAAGGATCCTGTGGGTGTTACACCATCTTGTGGAAAAAGGGTTTTCCAAGTTAGGGTTGCATAGCTAGGGCACGGGGTTTGGAGGAACTTTTGCAAAGGAGTGGAGCTGCGAAGTTGAGCAGAGCCAAGACCAGGAGAGAGGAAGAAGTTTTAAGGACCTGACAAAGGAATGACACCAAGGAAAGTAGCAAATGTTTCACTGAAGAAGGGCAAGGGCAAGGGAAAACAAGTCGTTTCTACCAGTTTCAATGAAGAATGGTACATGGAAATGCAGTACCCAGACGGCATATTACTTAGTAAGGAATGGGTGTCTCATGTCAAAAAGATGGCCGTAAGTGATTACAACCATTGAATGAGCACCATAGAAAATGAGATGACACTAGAATTGGTTCTCCCTATAGAGAAGAGGACACTAGATGGAATGCCTATCTATGACGATGAAGTGAAGGTGAAAATGGAGAAGGTTGGGTTGTTGCAACTCTACAAGTTGCCCTATTTTGGCAAGCCTGAGCAACTATACCAATGGTTGATGTCATGCGTGCATGAAGACCACTTCTATTTCGTAGGTTAGAGGATGCGCATAACCCCCTAAATGATTTCTAAGTTCACCGGCCTTATCTGCAAAGGAGAATCATTGGACGATGATTTGGGAGACAAAGAAGCCATTAAGAATACCGTTGAAGCTTATGACTACAAGAAGGGTTCACGCTACTTCAACATTTCTACAATTATTGATCCTATGATGAGGATGGCCGCACACTTGGTCACAAAGCTGAATGGGCAAGAAATATGGACACAGATCAACAAGTTCGGTTGAATGTATGCCACAAAGATCTCGGAGGGGACCATCTATAACCTCTTATCTTTTATTGCAGAGGAGATTATAAATGCCACGTGTGATAGAGAGAAGATCATGTTTGGTAATGTCCTCCTCACCATTGTATTTTCAGAGATTGGATTTCCTGATGGGCTAGATAAGTTTGTTTGGGAATACCCGATGAGAACCCTCCCCGCCAAGAGGTTTAAACATTATACTTGTAATGCCATGATGACCGCTTATAAGGTGTGCCTGAAAAGTGGTATAAGCATATGTGTGATGCATTAAAGGCTGAATGGAGAATACCCAAGCAGTTTCCTTCATTATTACAAGGAGAGGTTGAGTTCATTTGTATACCAACATTTTTGTATCGACATATTTACTTTGGTAGATGGCACTAAGAGTCCTTGGTGTAAGTTGCCTTTCTCCTTCATGGCACAGTAGACTTCTAGGCGGGGTCAATCGATTCAAAGAAGTGAATAAACTCATGTTTTCTAAGTGTAGTAGATCAATATTACCATGAGCTACGTAGGAAGTTAATATACCCCAAGAAGCACGCCTATGTGGAGAATTATGTCTCCCATGATGTGCACATGTTGAAACCAGTAACATTTCCTGTTGTAGGGAAAATAGTAGTGAGGGTGTATTTGCACCTAAGGCCTAAGTATGAAAAGGCACTTATGTTGAAGATGATGTCTCCATTCCTAAGGACCCCATCGTGAGGAAAAAGGTTGTGCCAAGGAAAAGAGAAAGGAGGCTCCTGAGAAAAAGGTGTCGAGTGCGTAGATAGTATAGATAGCGGGGGGCATAGGAGTCGGGTGTGGGCACAAGTACTTACATCCATCGGAAGAGATCTCCCATTAGAAAAGAGTCGTTCCAGCAAGGAAGAGTCGCCGATAAGGGAAGAGTCACCCAAGAGAGAAGAAAAGAGAAGTCCCTGAATTGGAGTCACCAGTAAGGAAGAAGAAGAGGGTGAAAAAAGGGTTGGACTCGGAAAAACAGAAAGCATGGTGACTGACAAGGGTAATGAAGATGATGAAGAGCGTGGTGAGGCTCAGAATCATCCTGTGTATGATTTACATGAGTCAGATGAAGAAGTAAATGAAGAGAGGGATGAGAATGAGGAAGGTGCTCATGACAAGGGGGAAGTGAGGAAGTAGACATGAAAGATCGAAGACCTCAACCTTAACCGAGGAGAAAATGGATAACACTATATAGGAGGTTACAACTATTATCCAATAGTTGGTGGAGCACGAAGTAGAGTGAAGCGTCGAAGAAGTGCTAAAGGAAACTAAGGAGAGCACAAGCGTAGGAAAGGAGTATGGGAGCATGGACAAAGACCTTGACTTAGCAGTAAGCTCCCAACGACAATGCGCATAGGTGGAAAGGGCATAGTAGTGGCGCAAGAACATGATATGACTTATATTAATGATCCAAGTAAGGTACTATGCATGCGCTTCCAAAGTACCATTCCCACCAACCAACTCCTCGCTTGGTCTTATTTGATGAAGAGGGTGTGTACCCGCACATGAGGAAAATGCTATCCTGGGCTTTTGAGTCCCACGTTGATGAACCCGAGTTCGAGGTAAATCGTGATGCATTGATGAAGATACCGATGCAAAGGAGTAAACCCTCTTATAAATTCCCAACAACTATCAGATGAGAAAGTTTGCAATGCACTCAACAAAGTATCGGTGGAGGTGGAAGTAAGACTCTTTAGCATAAATGACAGAATAAGGGTCTTGGAGGAAGAGCTTGAGAAAAATAATAAGGAGATCACCGAATGGGATAAGGAGATAAAAAAAAGGAATTGATCAATGCATAGTTGAGGTGCAAACTCGAGGAATGAAAAGGAGAAGGTGTGTGAAGTCCACAAGAAGATAGAGGCCATTTTAGATGCCATTATCTTGAAACACCCGGACCTAGCCCTGCCTGAGCAGAAATACGAGTCAACCATGCACTACTTGGAAGACTTGACTCGCATCCTCACCATAGAAAGGAAGCCACTTGCATTAAAGTCGGTAGAGGAGGCGATGGCATGCCATAAGGAGGAAGAAAATCTAAATATTGGGGAGACATTGACTCGGTACTCCGAGCTCCTTTCCATAGTAAAGACCATCACGTAGATGGCCAAAGTTGTATATGAAAACTGTGTCGATAGAGACAGGGTAATAATCATATTGTTTGTTACACATGAGGTGGATCTGAAAGAATTTCAGGAAAAGAAAAAAGGTAATAGGGATGAATGTGATAAGATCTTGGTAGAGGTTGAGAATAATTTGAAAGCAATCAAAACCTTGTGGGGTTCAATTAAGAATAGGCTAAAGGAACTATACCCCCAAGTCACTCGCATGATGGATGCACTAGACAATCTCAGCAAGTAGTTGGAAAGCATTGTAGATATGCTGAAAGATAAGAGTGATGAACTAAGTTTTTATGAAGTAAGTACATTGGTGGGTGACCTACTTCACGCAGCGCAGGAGAAGTAGATGTTTGGGAGAAGATTGAGGCATCTCGTGAAGGAGGAGTTTCTACTCCTCATGAAGTAAGTAGCTTATTCTTCATTCTTTTATTTTTATCTGGATTATTTCAATTCCACTATTCTTTATTCTTTGAAGGAGTAGAATTTTTCTTGAGGATGGAGAATATGCATAGTGTGGAGTGATGTTGGACCATAAATATTGGCTAAGTACCAAGAGGCATGCACACATGATCGGTAAATAGAAGGGTGCTCGGGGAAAAGTGTGCAGAAGAGGGTTGAAGAAGAGTTTAAGTGAAACCAAGGCGCGCGGGGAGGTAGAACAAGGGTTTAAAGGAATTAGCCATATCCTCGGCATCATGGAGTCACTTGAGGTTAAATGTGAGGACTCGACTAGGCATGATAAGTAGATAAGGTGCCACTTGGAACCTTGGAGGCCATGAAAAGGATATTCCACACTTGGAATATTCCCAAAGGCATCATTACAGTTAGTGGAAGGTTTTTCAAAGAGGATAATAATTTGCCAATATATGACCACATTGACACTTGGCATGCGATTTGCTCAAGAGATAATTCATTTCAAAGGTGGATGTTGATCCTATTTAAAGAAGTGATTAGGACATGAAAAAGGGGGAGAGAAGAGAGAGAGGGAGAATATAGTGCAAAGGTGCTAGAAGGTATGGGAGTGCTACAAAAATGTTAGGTAATGCTAAGGGTTTGGAGCTCATAATGCTAGGGTTTAGAGTTCTTGGTGCTAGAGGGTTATAAGGGATATCATTAAGCATATAATGGGGAAAGCATAGTTAGGATCTCGATCGATAGGGTTTGTAGGAGTTGGAGCTCATGTCACTTAATGTATATGGTCTAATGACCCTTTTGAATGTATTATGGCTACTACGAAACTCTTTTATATCAATATACACAGATCTATTATGTACATCTTGCTTATGGGTGTAAACCCTCATGTTATTTGGCTGTCATGACTCATATCTTGTTCCTTTTGCTTTATACAATGTTTATTTAGCTTTTGTGATGCATTGATGTGTAGATATGTTAGTTATATCTTCTTCCTTTTAAGTAGATACATGTACTTATATTTCTGAAAATAATCCTCCATTAATGGAAAAACTCTCTTGTAAATATCAGATAAAGGAGGGGCTCGGTGCCCACGCACACCTCAGTGAGCGCCAAATATCTTGGGTGATAGGTCAATGTGTTTGGGATTAGAAATAGGTATTGAGGGTGAAATAATGACTACAAGAGAGAACATCTAAATATGCTAAATTTGCTTGTTTATTTCAAGTTAATGCATGCAAAGTAATGGTTTCTTGCTTATCTCTTATCATGATGGTCCATTGACTTGTTGTTTAAATCTTTTAGGTTTCTTAAGTGATCTTACCCCATTTGAGCTTTTTCAACTTTTCCTTGTTCACATTGAATTAGTGTTGAAGAACATTGTTATGATATCCGTAATGTGGCAAAAACATGATGGTTTCTACATAAGGATCACTTTCTTATTTCTCTAGACCTTCACAATTCACTTCTATGCCCAAGAGCCAAATCCATGATTCTCAAAAAAATTTATGCTTTTCCTTCTCTTACGAGATGATTCTTCATCATGCAGGTGAAAGGATTACCCCTTGAGTGAAATTTTTGGCATGTGGCCACCTGTTGGGATGAAATGAGGTGATGGCAATTTCCTTCCTTCTTGAGGCATGATCATACTACAAGGTTTTAGGTGAGTGTTTAAGAACACTATCAAGTGGATGGAAACAAATTAAATAGAGATGATTTCCTATTCTTACAAATATGATGCTCCAAATGAAGATCATAACCTTCTTGTCTTTCTTGTCTCCATAATCTTATTTGAATGGAATCATCCTTAGAATGATCATGCACTTTCTTACTCGATGCCTCTTATGGGAAGGTTTTTCCACCGATAAAGACACATTTGGAATATAATTAAGAGTGGGGGGTTGCATTGATCCATCTTACATGGATCAATAGGATTCATGGGATTTTTGATGATTCTCCCCTTCTTATGAAGCTTCCTAGGATAGGGAAAATTTGTGCACCTTCTTTTCCTCATCTTTCATTTTAGAGATTCTTGCTCAATGGCTCTTGGTTGTATAGAAATGAGGTTTGGTTACAATGTTTCTTTCTTTGAAGTGCAACCACATCACCAAGTATTGAATGAGTGTTTAAGAATACTATTATGCAAATGGCATCAAGTGGAAGCGAGATGATTTCTCACTCTTGTATATATGGTGATTCAAATGAAGGTTACCCATTTACCTTTCTTGACTCCAGAGTACTTTTTGAATGAATTTAGATTTAAAGATGCTTACATACCTTTTTGTTTATATGCCTCCCGTGGGAATAGATGGTTTTTTTATATTTCAAAAATGATGGCTTGAATACTTTTATGACTTGATTAGCCCATTTTGACTTGCTTCTTGTAGGGATGACGAGGCCGGGGATATGATGACCCTCACCTTGCTCCATGAGTTTATCATTTCAATTTTGATCATGATGAAACCCATTTTCACTACAAAATTCATTTATTTGACTAAGATATCACCTGAGTAGAAACATGCCTATAACATTTGAACACCATTGCTCAATTTTCTCCTCATGGAAATGGACTTCCTTCTTTAGATGGAAGGATTGACCTTTGAATGGAACTTGAGGAAGAAATACTTGTTTTTACCTTCAAATTGCACCAATATCATCACTAAGGCTTGATTAAGTGTTTAGAAACACTCTATGAGGTATAAATTGTTGGTGATCTTGAATTGATTGCTAGTCTCACTCACAATGATCATTTCTCATAATTCTTGCTTCTTACATCAATTTGTGCTTTGCAGAGATCACATCAAAAATGATACTTTGAGAGCTTGTGGTGGGTTTCCCTTCTTTTTTGGACCATGAAAAAACATCTTGACCTTGTGATGATAGTAAAAAGCAATAATATGAGTGAAAACAAAGCTACTAGCAACTTTCTACATTGAAAACTGGAACTTTCTATTTTTAGCAGGTGGGGTCGAAACTGCTATTTTTGGAAATTTTGGAAATTTTGCACAATCATTATTCTCTGAAGCTCCTAATCCACTTAGGATATTTCCACTGATGAGGATTAGTTATTTTTAGAAAATTTCTATTTTTAGACATGTTCTTTTCCTAACCTACTATTTTTACAAAGTTTCCCAATTGACACTTTTTTATGCTTCTTATTGTTCTAGGATGCTCCAAATGTTGAAAGTTTGATACTTTAGGAAACTTGTTATTTTGTAGAATATTACTGCACGACAACACCTAATATTTTTATTAAGTGGACTTATCGGTGTCGCTTGTAACTTAAACCACCATCACTATGTTCTGTTTTGCACCGGATCTCCTCGCTCCAATTTTTACCATTTTCCATCCACATAATCCCTTAGAGACAAAAAGAAAGTTTCTATGGTTTTATATGTCAGATTTTTATATCAAAAAAGTGAGAGAACTAATGAATTTTTTTCACAATTATCCCAAATGCATTCGGAGAGAAAACTATTGGCCAAATTTCAACATGATTAGATGCACAGTTTGAAAGATACAAGAAAATATTGATTTTGGAGGTTATGGAAAAAAATGGGCACCATCTCTTGTAGAAAATGGTATTTATCAAGGTGTGACTACGAAAATAATGGAGGAAGGTGACATGTGTTGAATAAATGGGTTAAAACTATGTTTTAAAACACTTTTATATCACCCTACTAACTCTAGTTGGGATCCAAGTTAAAACCGAGTTCATATGAGGCTAAAATAAGGTTTTAAAGTTGAAATGGGGACACAAGGGATAGTGGTGGTTCTAAAGTGTGCCTTTATGTAGGATACGAGACAAGTCATAACATGGGAGCAAGTGTGAGTGAGATGGAGGGGCTGGGAAAACCACCTGTAGAGCCAGGAGAGGTCACATGGAGGTATAGGGGCTTGAGCATGGACATGGGTACATTTTCTTTGGAAAAAGGGGACACAAAATTATACCCATGGTGAAGGATGGATGCAAGTGGAAGCATGGGAGAAAGTTTGAATGAGAGCATGGAGATGAGAAGTAGGCTTGCGTAGCAGGAGGGGTCATATGGATGTTAGGGGGATTGGATTGAGCACGGGATGAATTTTATTGTCCCATATATCCACTTGGGAAATGAGGTACATTAGGGAAACAAAATTGTACCCATGGTGAGGTAGTGAGGATGCACTTGTATGTCCCTCATGTCCCCCTTGTCCTGGGGACAAACGATACACATGAGACACCTGGGACACCAAAGTGCGCTTATGGGAGGAAGATGAGGGCACACTTTTTGTCCCTCATGTCCCCTGTGTCCCTAAGGGGAAAATAGGGATAAGAGGAGGTCCAAAGTGCAACTTAACTTTAACGGAAAGCCTAATTTAATGCTAGTGACTAAAACTAGCTTAAAAAGTTACTTCTTTCACCACGGAGGCTTAGGATGATGTTTTGGGGTCAAATATTATATTATTTTGACTCCAAAACACATTCTAAGATCAATGGAACATGTTTAAGACATTAAAATTTTATGAAACTCAAATAATTATCCCCTTTCTATTCGTAAATGAAGGCATGCAATCGCACTATTTGGAATGCTTCAAGAAACCATTAAACCTCATATAAAAATGGATGCTCACACTATAGAAACAAAATCACGCACTTGGGTACATTTCTAGGTCCTAACAACATACTTGCATTTATATGATTCCTAAGCGAGAAAACTAGTAATTAACAACTATCTTTGGCCTCTTTTCTTTGTTTCTTGTCTTCTTTTTGGTCTTTTACACCCTACAGTCTAATCTATAATTTATTGTTTTATCTTTCATGACTCCGAAACCATCGTCAGGCCAAGACACCAAAGCCCAGTGCTCCCTCATCCCCTATGGGCACCCCTAACCTCTTTCTATCTTAACATCCTCTTCTGGGCCTCATTTATCTTTTGGGCATTGTATATTCTTATGGGTCGGCCTTCCAAATTTATCAATAACAAAATTCAACCAAGGGAATCATATAAATACAATGATATATGAACAAAATAAAGGACCAAATATCTAATCATATATTATCAACACCTAATCTTGCATCCAAAGGCATTTAAGAGCATCAAATGCATCCATATATCACTCATACAAGGGACAAGAGACTACATTTTCTGCACACTTCATAGGAAGGGGAAGTTCATTTTGTCATACACACATCTATTTACATTGGTACATCTAGTTATCACCCGTTATCACGTGCACTTCCACAAGGTATTCCTAGGGCATGATTCTATCACACACGCATAAGAACTACATGGATTCGATATGTAGTGCAAAGGTGCTCACCGTAAGTTCACTTAGTCGGGTGATTGTCGAGGTCACCGACTCTCCATATTGAATCATTTCTTTTTGGGATTTGATGTAGTTCGAGGGTTTTGTGGGATATCTTCTCTTTTCAAGTTGTAGGAAAATTATGCGATCAAAGTGCAAAATGCAAATGACCAACATGAACAAGCGACCAACCGGTTTGCGACTAGAAAAACTAGGTTCTAAGCTCTTATGCGAGAATTAGTGCGCAATGAGGTCTCTAGCACCCTCACCCTATCCCGGTTGCCCTAGACCAGGCTTGTTTGACAACTCCAAAATTTATCAGAACAATTGTGATAGTTTTCCCATCATGTTTATCATTTTCTCCAGTCACATGATCCGACATCAAGCATAAATCAACTAAGTCTTTCTCCTGCCTTCTCTTACACTTATGGTTTTACATTTATTTAGATTATTTCTTATGTCATGTACATTCCAACAATTTCTTAGCATTTATTTATCATATGTGACTCTGCAATATTAGGGTTTATACAAAATTTTATTTTTATTATATCAATTTGTGAACCCCACTTGTGATCGGTCCTTCGGATCCTTCTTTTTCACACTATCTTTTCTTTCATGACTCCTAAGGTTTCTCAAGTCTCCTTGCATCAATTTCTTCAAATGCACCCACCTTGCAAATATGTTCTTCTAAAAGCCCTATACACTATGTATCTTCCTAGCGATACACCACCTGCTCAAGTTAGTGTTATCTTCAATCGTATTTCTGATGACTCTCTTGGTCCTAATCCCAATCAATTTGTTTGTAAGTTAATTCAAGATTTACATTCTTTATTTCAAGATAAATTTCAAGCTATGGAATCCATGATTACATCACTCAAATATTAAATTCAACATCTTAAGGATGCTTCTCAAGCTCATGCTAGTTCTTTTTCTACTCCTCATCCTCATTCTATGTCTTCTACATGTGCTCATATCAATGAATCTCAAATCTTTCCGCTCCCTGCACCTCTCAATTTTGATAGCAATGTTAAGCAATAAGATATTCTTCCACATCTCATCACTCATCAATTAATCAACATGTCATCTACTCATTCTTATCCTCTTTATCATCTTTCTAGCTATGATAGGTCATTTGTATTGTACTTATCATCGAATTAATAGACATAATGACAATGATTGTTATGCTCTAAAGCAAAAAATTGGCCACCTTAAGCATTATGGTCTTATCTCATTTGCTACACAATATGCTAATACATGTTCGAGATCCAATTGCTACATCCCACTAGATTCCTAAATTTGATTCATATATGTCTAATGAGAATTATGTCATCACTTCTAATGTTCCTTCTTTAGTCACTCAAGTGCCACCTATACAACCCACTCCAACTAAGCAATCACCTCTCAAGGTCCATCCTCCATCACCTCCTCCTCTCAAGTATTATATCACCCGACAAAATCCTACGCAACTTCCTCTCAAAATCATTTCAACCCCTCTTCCTCTCAAGTCTTCTACATCATTACTAAGTCAAACTAAGTAACCACTCACTAAGAAAGACCAGAGACTCTAGAGTGTCTCTTTTGAATTCCTCCTTTACACCCATAATATAGCCCTAATTATACTCTTGTTCCCACATCCCATTGTGATAAAAACATGATTTCTTATGATACATTTCAAAATTCATCACCACCACAATATCTCTCTTACATCATCATGTATCTCTCCATCATTGCCACACTTTAGGGCATCATGCTTACACTTCCCCCTTTTAGCACTAGTAATTGTCTCTCACATCTATTGTCACACTTAACACTATGTGCCTCATATTTCATCTTTCTAAGCACTTTCAAACCCTTAAATACACACATTATATCATCACTACCCTATGATGCACTCTCATGCTAAGGTTCACACTTAACTGTTGAGGGCATACTACATCCATGAACCTCACACACTACATATTTCATGCTCTGCACTTCACAATACATCTTGCTAGCATTCACTTTTCACACATCATTATACCCTATGATGCACTCTAGTTCCATAGTTCATACTCGACTTCCGAGGGTCTAAATCTAAAATTAACCTCACCTTCTTCGCATTTCACACTCTATGCTCAATCATTCTAAGCATCTCACTTTCAAATGATCACCCTATGACGCACTCTAGTTCCTTGGTTCATACTCATTCTTGAGGTTCTACATGTGAAATGAACCTCACCTCTTTCATACTTCATGCTCACGTGCTTCATGATATATCTTTCTAGCACACAATTTCAAACCATTTCCTAATAACACACTCTTGTTCTATGGTTCATTATTGATCATCGAGGGTCTTTTATAAATGAACTTCATCTCATACATATGTAATAAATTTCGGCATTGAGAAGGGAGGGTGAATCAAGTCTTTGATAAAATATTACTCAATCAATTTCAACTTCTTTCATGTGTTACTATTAAACTTAATTTATTTTCATAATCATGCCTAGTTAATCATGAGATATAGAATGAGAAATAATCACACATGTACAAGAGGAGACCATATATAATGTGGGAAACCATTTTAGGAAAAAAATCCATGGAAACCAATTCACTAACTTGGAAAATTTTCCTGCATATTTACAATGATTTCCCAATTGAGCTACAACTCAATCTGGAGCTACAACTCCAATAATTTAACTAGGCCACCACCCAGTCTTTGACAAGCTACAACTTGCTTGGAAGTCGCAACTCCTAATTTTGTACAAAGACCCACCGACATGGAGGATTCAACCCCTGAATTTAATCAGCCACCATGGATCTTCTTTAAGTCGCTACCCATAAGGAGGTTGCAACCCCCTGAGATCTAAGCAACTTAGACCGTAATACACTCGGAATTTCATCATCCGCATTCTATGTTGCACATACAACTGATTATGATCAACTTGTTATTGTTATCTTCATATACATATATTCATTTTTATTTCTCTCTCTCTTTTCTATCTTTGAAATAATAATTTTAGTTCTATTTTATATTATCAATGAGTCTTCATTATTCGAAATGTCTCCTTCTTTATCTTAACTTATACATGTATATGTTTGATCCAGTCTTCTTTGTTTTTCTCTTCATGCACTCATCTCCTTTGAATATGGGATTATGGTATTCTTCTCCAATTAACACTTCATTGATGATCAAATATGGTTTGTGTCCTTGTCTCTAGCACCTACATCTCGCACTCTTTTTCTCAATTTGATCAACAACAATGATAATCATGAAACCTTGATTAAATAGACACACTCCAGCTTTTTATTTTTCTGTTTTTGTGTATTTTGAGCATGTATATAGTTCCCTTTGCAAGTATCCATTTTTAACATTCCTTTTTGATTTAAAATTTGATTTATTACTTTCATTGGATGGAAGATGACTCGCCCTTTCCAAAAAATCCACCCACGCACAAATATGATTTTTGGATCTCAAGTTATCTCCATTTTTAACACTCCTTTGTGCTTTAAAACATATCTTTTTGCTTTAAAACTAACTTTTGAATAAGAGATATCTCTATTATATGATCTATTTTTATAAAATCAAAAGACGCATAAAAAGAAATCACCATGAAATTTATACACAAAATCACCACAAGACTTTTGCATCACGAAAATATCACACAACAACAAATTAACAACAAAATCCCAACGTGACAACAAAAATATCACAAAGAAAAATCATGTAAATCGTCTAGAAACCATGGAACATAACTCAAACATCTCAAAGACCTTTAAGTTACCAATTTCACATATGATTACACTTGTTTGATCCTTTTCAAAATGTTTAACCATTTCCTTTATTGATATGATAAATCAGATTTTTTCCATATTGACAAGGTTCATCCACTGCATCACATATTTGCACTACATTATTTCCTTCTATCACGGCTTTGTTCTTTGATCCGTAGCTTTTCGGTTTTCCATGACTTTGAAAAAACTTGATTAAGTTCCTTAGAATTGTCCCGATTATCCCAAGCATGTTTGACTTTTGGATGCCCAGGTTCACTTGCCTAAGACTCGATGCACAACATCGAAACATTTTTTATCCTTAAATTCCATTATCACGCAATCACCTGGTGCAATATTCTCCTCATTCTTTCCCGCATTGTTTTCTCGAGACATGATTTCCTGACTCTATTACTCCATGGAATCTCTATGAACTTCTCTCGTGAGCCGACACTACCAATTAACCTTAAACTTCTTCACAACTCGATCTCCACTACTCACCCTTTTTTCCATCAATACCACTTGACATCAATGACAATGACTAGGTTCAACAACATACACATACGCTTGGGGGTCACGTTGCTCCTATCACATTCATATTGAAAACCATTCCATATTACTCATTCATAGCATTTTTCATATCTTGGTTGTATATACTCTTGCTTATTTATACTCACATGTACACTTTATTTTTCATGTTAGATGATACTTAGTATATCATTATATTTTTATATAAACATGCACATTCACTTGTTTTTGTTGTGAATGCATCCTTTCTACAGATCTTTACACACAACAATGATGCTTAGCACTGTACTTCTTACCAATTCCATCGTGACTCCTGGGGATCTACATTTACCACTCTCCACATCACAAGTGTGATTGTTTCATTTTATACTACTTCATATTCTTACTAACACATTACGTGTTCCATTGGTACATACATGTCTTGACATAATTCTTATCTTTCTAAAGTGCTAACTGGTGCTTCATGTGCATCATTTTATTTGTAGGAACTATTTTCCACCATGGTTGTCTGATACTTTGCTTGTTACTATTTTCCATTATTTATTATTGTATGCCATTATTTTGGGCTTTGCCTATATATATTGATTGATCATTGCTTGTATGTTTTTGGCTACCTCACTTTCGATTATATTGTTACATTGTGAGTGATGTCCCATGTTTGAAACCTTACTTTCATAGTCTATCTTTTCTTATTGATTATTACACTATCTTTTATTACATATCTCACTACTTTTCTACTAACACATGCATCTATCCACTTTGTTTTCATGTGCCTTGGTTTCTACCATACACATCCCTCCCCCTCAGTATGGACAAGAGTTTCGATTATCAACTAGTCCTATCCTTTGGGCCGAATTCTCCCAAAGAACATCACAAGCACCCCAAAAAGGGGGCATACATTGGGTGAATTAGTCATCCCATACAAAGATAGCTCAAAGCTTCAATACTGCACTCTACACAAAATGTAAAACGGAACAAAGAAACAATCACAGAATGTTCGGCCCGATTTTGAATTAGGTCCTCGAAGATGCAAGATGACTCCAAAGAACCAACTACAAAAACCAGTTCCTAAGCCCTTCTCGACCTTTCCTAGGTGCTTATGACTAGCGGACAATTACAATTACTTTCTCATATCGGTAGAGTTCACAAATCAAGTTTCACAAGATCAGGCATAGTCCTCCAATAAATGTAATGCATTCTATCTCCATTTCTACTTGGAAAACATATGGAATAATATGGGACAATATGGAACTCAAAACAAATCACACCATCTTCAGTGGTGTATAATTTGGGAAGCAATCATGGAAGGTGAGTAACACTAGACCTCTCTCCCCAACACTCTTGTGTCATGGTGTGATATCACCCAAAAACGTGCACTCGGCATGAGATCACCAAAAGTTTGTTCTTGCACGAGATCGCCCAAAAAAATTCTCTCTGGCATGAGATCTCCCAAAAACTCGCTCTACACAAAGATTTTCAAGACACTCATGTTCATCAGTGCACACTTTCCTTTTATTACTTTTACACTTACATATTCTTATATACTTTTATAGAGTTTTCATAATACATGAATTTGGCTACTTTTTTTCTTTCTATTATAGGTTTGTCCCTAATATGTAACAAGAATAAGCCCTACATCGAGTTATTCAAGGAAAACAACATGTACGAATAAGAAACATACGCCTTACCCCTAGGGTCACTTTCCCTTCTTAGCTTCCACACTTCATTTTGCACTCATTCCACGCTTCACTTGTGCCTTCGACACTCTATTGCCATCACACTCTACATGGTTATTAGGTATGCATCTCTTATCTACTTTATGTTATCGATTATTCACTCAACAACATAAAGTGGGGAAAATGTAGACACAAAATCACACACTTGGGTACATTTCTAGGTCCTAACAACATACTTACATTCATATGATTCCTAAGCAAGAAAAATAGTAATTGACAGCTATCTTTGGCATCTTTTCTTTGTTTCTAGTCTTCTTTTTGGTCTTTTACACCCTACAACCTAGTCGGTACTTTACTATTTTATCTTTTATGACTCGAAACCAACTCCCATCAAGGACGCCAAAGCACTAGACACCCCGACCTCTTTCTATCTTACTCGCCTCTTTTGGGTCTCTTTTATCTTTGGGCATATTATTTTCTTATGGGTCAGCCTTTCAGTTGTCAATTATGAAATTCAACCAAGGGAATCATATAAATACAATGTTATGTGACCAAAATAAATCACCAAAGCTCTAATCATCTATTATTAAACCTAAGCTTGCATCCAAAGGCATCTAAGAACATCAAAGGAATCCATCTATCAATTATACAAGGGACAAGGGATTGCATTTTCTACATACACTTCATAGGAAGGGGAAGTTCATTTTTCCATCCACACATCTATTTATATTGGTACATCTAGCTATCACCCATTATCACGTGCACTTGCACAAGGGCTTCCTAGGGCACGATTCTATCACACACGCACAAGAAATACATGGAGTCTGAGATGTAGTGCAATGCTCAGTCATAATTTCACTTAGTCGGGTGACCATCAGAGTTAGTTTGACTCCCCATATTGCATATTTTCTTTTTGATATTTGATGTAGTTCAAGGGTTTTGTAGGTTATCTTCTCTTTGCAGGTTATAGGTGAATTCTGCGATCAAAGTGTGACATATAGGTGACCAACAATGACCACCCGTGACATAAAAACTAGGTTCGAGCTCCCGCATAGATACAAGCACCCAACACAATTATCTAGTGCATAGGCACCCTCATCTTATCCTAGTGCACCCTAGACCGGACTTGTTTGACACTCCTCAATTTATCAGAAAAGTTACGACAGCTTTTCTCTTCTTGTTTATCGCTTTCTCCAGTCTAAACAGTCCCCACATCATGCATAAATTATCTAATTCCTTCTCCCACTCTCTTTCACTTAGGGTCTTACATTTATGTAGCTTATTACTTGTGTCATCTACATTCCAATAGTTGCTTAGAATTTATTTATCATACGTGACTCTGCAATATTAGGGTTTATACAAAATATTAGTTTTTAAATTACCCACCATGTGTATAACTATTCAATATTTACATTGCCTACTTGTTTTCCTCCTAACTCTTTACTTTAACTCCCGAAATAAACCAGAGAATTTAAGGATCATTGTCGAACCGCTCATTCCTTGCACTCAAAACCCAATGTTGAGAAAATTATCCTCCGAATGACCAAAAATTTCCTAAATATTCCTAAATTAATTACAATACCTTAAAATCTCCTCAATACCACCTCTCGATTAATTAATACATTTTTATAACTCTCTCGAGGGTGCACACAAACTCCGAAATGGCCAAAATTGGCCTTTCTAGGCCTCCACAAGAACTAGTCTTCCACCGCACTTCACCGAATTAATTTATGAAACTTGTTACACTTATTTTCAAAATGAGACATGTTCACCACATGAATTAGGACCATTTCCATGGATAGGTTGAGGATCTCAAAGGAGGCGGATTGCCCACAAGGAAGACTCGAGAGGATTGGATGACATAATTTGCATTGTGGCTAAGTTGTCATGTTTTGAATTTTGCATATTTGGGTAAGTCAGTTTTACATGAAAAATTTGTATTATTTGAATATTTATTGGAGTTGAATTTTTTTATTTGAAGGTAAATTGGGAACCATAAGGTGTCCCAAAATAAATGTCAATCATGTTGGTATTGTGTTTAAAGGTATGCATTCTAACTAGGCTCTTTTTATAATGGAGTACATCGAGGTGTCTAAATTGTGCTTGTGACATGATGTAATTCCTCATTATAAGAGGGGAATAATGGTGCATTTATGTATTTTAGTGTCATTAGGGGTAGTAGTATCAAAATAATACTCTTTGGTAGAGATTCCCTCCTTAATCAAAAATTGAGGAAAGATAGGTGGATGATCTTGGAATATTTTGGCATTGAATTCATTACATTAGAAGATATCTTTGTCAAGGTTGTAAAGGTTTAAGTCTCACTACAAGTGGCTTATCATATTCTAATACAAGAGGAAATCAGTCCTAGGGTAAAATATGCAGAGGAATAAAATTGGTGATGGAATGTGGTAGTCAATTCTTGTTAACCCTTTTTTGTAATTCATTAATCTCGTCATCATTTGAGTTGGAAAGAGTGATATTGAGTTGGGGTATGTAGTCATAGAAATTAGGATATTTAATACTATACACCATAGGAGTAGTGGGAATGTAGAAGGGCTTATTAGGTAAGGGTACAAGTATGTCACATGGATTAGAATTAACATCATACTTATAGTGTTTGTTGTTACGAATTAATTTAAGGTATTGGGACTTGAACAATATGATTGTGCATATGATGTGTACAAGGTCTACCTAGTAAAATATTGTAAGAAAAATGTCTATCAAGAACCATGAGTTAGTGTGGATGGTATTTGTTCTTGTAGTAATAGGGAGCTAATTACAACCATGCATGGTGTTTGATGATTTTTTTCAAATCCATGACATATTAATCGAGTATGCTTAAGGTCATCATTGGAAAATATGAGGTTTTTAATGTGAGATAATGAAGCAACATTAATTATGGATCCTTCATCCACTAGAAATCTTCTCACTTAGATATCATGAATGACGACACTAATAAGGGGAGGATCATCAACATGGAATAATATTTCATCATTGATCATATCATTCATAGGGAATCCTATGACTATAGACTTAGAATCTTGGGAAGTTGAGGAAAGAGTGATTTTGGGATCGAGCTCAACCGAGGGAGAGAGCTCATCATTAGATTTCTCATGGGAAGTTTTAGTGACTTTTTCTTAGTAGATGAAGGCTTTTTGGGTTTGATGGACATGATCCTTATGTGTGATCTTATGATGGTAGTTAAGGTATTTGTGGTCATAGGTTCTTTGTTAAGGTTGGTCCTAGATTGGTGGTTTTATGGGCTTTCATAAGGGATTGATATTTCTAATAATGTTCATAGATAATGGAATTAGTGTCAAATTGGGGTCCAAGGAATAAATCGAGGGAAAACTTCTTAGGATCCATAAAATCCTCTTGGGAATGGCCAATAGTGGTTTTCCACCAATAAAAGAGGTTATGATTAATGGAACCCGATGGTATTTTGGTAGGATGAAAAATATGATGGGTGGGAAGAACTTATAATAGCTTAACATGTGACAAGGGTGGGTTGTGTGGGATATGTGAAATAAGAATTTGATTATCATTTCTTGAAGAGAAATGTTTGATATATTTTCCTTTATAAAGGTCTTAAGGGTTAATGACATTAGATGCGGATTTAAGGGTGCTTTGAAGGCCTAGATGGTTGTTTAAATTCTCGCATAAGGTAGTCATGTCACTCAGATTTCTCAAGAGAATCTTCCAACATAGTGGGATAGAATTATGAGACCTTATATTAGAGATTACGAACAAGATATTTAAGGAATATTTATCATAGGTTTTGATAATCAAGGTGATGGTTGGCTTGATTAGATAAAATATTCCATCGCTTTATGAAAGCATGTGCTAATTCTTTAGGGGATTATTTCAAGTTGAATTTTTTTAATGTATTTTCATGGAGATAATGTTGTTGAAATTCCTTCACCAATGCTTGGAACAAAGTTCTAGATTTAAAATAGAGTCTAAAGAAAGGTGATTATACCATTCTAAAGTACCCCTTACAAAGTTTTTTCTAGGATCTTATCTCGTAACATAGGTATTGGTTTGAATCCATTCCTTCAAGATGTTTTCAAAGGTTTTTAAATATATGGTTAGATCAATTGACCCATCATAATAAATGGTATGATATATCCCCCTATATCCATGTAGAATCTATGTAATAAACTAAGGGTTTGTTACTCAGAATGTCGGAAGAACCTTATTGTGGATTGAAGGGGGTATGGGATTCTCATTAGCATCCAAAGGAAAAGGAGGTTTAAATTTTGATTATGACTTATGGGGACTTGGGTGTTAGTGTGAGTTATCCTATGTGTCCTCCTCTCATGTTGGAGGGTCATCTCACATGGGTTAGGTAAAGGGTTAGGTTTAGGATTTCATGTGTGTCTTGCACTAGGGTTACTCAACACCCTATATGTACCCCTTTTCTATTCATTTATGAGCATGCCAAGACACTCCATTGTCTTTTTCTTATGAACAAGCTTTGTTTGGTTATGCAAGTTTATTCAGTTATTGATCGATTCTTACTTGTGATTATGTTGGAGCTATTTCGATTCAACTTGAGTGCAACTTCTTTGTGGTGCACAGTTTCCGATACGATCCATCAACTCTTTCATGGTATCAGAGCTGTGATCTAGTAAACGTGCACTCATTTTTAGTTGTGATTACTCCTATTTTTTCGTTCCTCATGCAAGTCTTTCGATCTTATTTTTCTGTCTTTTCTTGCTAACATTTTAACAAAGTGTTCTTGGAAAAGTTTTTTTGTGTTCTTTGAGCAGGTATCACCTTGAATTTTTCACGGGTTCTACAAAAAAAATAGAGGTTTTCTATTTTTTTCTAAAAACTAGTTTTTTTTTCCTCTTTGTTCTTTGTGTTTTTTTGTTATTTGTGCAGTGCGGGTTTTGTAGAGTTCATTTTTTCAAAAAATTTATTAAAATTAAATTTGTTGAGCCTCTTTGTGGCCCTACCCGCCGCACTCTGCTAAGCCTTCCGCTCTACCCACGGCCCATCCCGTGTTGTGTGTTGCGTGGTGTGTGGTTCATGGTTCGTGGTTCATGGTTTGTGGTTCGTGCTTCTTGTGTGAAGAGTAGTGGCATTGTGCCTTTCTGCTCTATGGACCGTAGACCACCGACCTATGGTCTGCCTGCTTGCGTATGCCCTCACCTGGCGTCCTCTCAAGCGTCCACTCTTTTGCTGCGCTCCCGGCATCCTCTCGCATCCACTACTAAGGCTTGCTTCCACTTTGTCCACCCATGTCCACTTTGCTGGTCGCTCCTCCCACTATCCCCACATCCACTGCTAGCCTCTCCTCCCACTGCCCACCCACCTGTCCGCCGCTCTTTGGTCCCCCCTATGGATCGCCCCCGTGCCCTCGAGCCCTAGCCGACCCGCATGCAAACTTTAATTGGTAAGTTTTTTTGCTGTTTGTTTCCAAATCAAACTTCTACTTCAACACTTTGGTAAGTTTTGAGTTTTTTAAAAAAAACGTGGTAAGTTTAAAGTTCTTTCCTTTTTTTAATTTTTTTCAAAACTCTTGCTTTTAAAAAAAAAAAAAAGGAAAAACGTGGTAAGTTTAAATTCTTTAGTAAGTTTTTTTACTTTCTAACTTTTTCCAAAATCATTTTTTTAATTGATTTCTTTCTAATTTCAACACAAAGTTTTAAAATTAGGATAATTCACTTTTTAGATTTCTTTCTTTTAATTTAAAAATTGTTTTTTAAACCAAAAGAAGAAAGGTACCTCTTTTTTAACTTAATTAGGATTTAACCTTTTTAGATCTTAATTAGCCTTTGAAATTAATTAGATTTAATTTCCTTAAATCTATTTTTTATTAATTTCACTCTAATTTTCTCATTTACGAGTTATTATAACCTTAAATTCGGCATCTACATAATCTTCTTGTCATTTTTTTAAAATCTCCAATAGCTCTAAAAATAGTAAAATTAGGCGTTTCCAAATGGTAAAATTTAGGTGTTATTGGTGTTTTTTTCTCTAATCATGCGCTCAAGTGTGCAGCATCACTCTGAGCACCTTTCTCCTTCCGAGCTACTTTCCGACGTTCTAAAGACTATCTGAACTCCTTGAGTTCCCAAACCTTGTATTTCACCCTTATTATTGCTTGCGACTAGTGAGCGTGTCCGCCATAGTCTGCAGCAAGGGGGTTTCCTTTTACGACGTGAGACATTTTTTTCTCACCACCAGGGTTGGCTTTCGCCTCCTTTTTTTTTTTGTGCTTGTTTACGGTGTCCTTTTTTGCGCTCCATGAAACACTATTGTGGTCTCCTCTCTTGCGCGTTATTACGCTAATTGCAAGACGAGTTACCAAGTGTTTCAAACCACACGCACAGACCCGATTGTAATCAACGCACTAAACTATAAAGTTCCAAAGTAGGAAGGTTGTTATTGTCACCTGGTGGTTGTGTTTCTTTTTGTATTTCTTTCTCTCTCTCACACTATGGATGCACTTTCTATTCCTTTGCTTACGCCGTTCAACTTTTTTGAATGGAGATTGAAAATAATAATGAAACTAAGGGGTAAAGGGTTATTCTCGCATCACCATGGGAATTGAGACTGAACTAGACGATGAACCTGAAAAATCTAAGTGGTTAAACTGTAGTGATGAAGCTTTAGGTCTTCTTTGCATGTCTGTTTCTCCTGACTTGCTCTTCCACATTGAGGCATCCAAAACACCTAAATCTGCATGGAAAATGCTGGATGCGATGTTTGGACAACTAGATGACATGAGAGTGCATGAGTTGGAAAATGAACTACTAGGGTTAAATCCTAGTGACTTTGAAAACCTACAAGCTTTCTTCTCAAAATTTGTCCACATTAGATTATTGTTAAAAGGATGTCAAGTAGAAAAGAAAGATTCTCAACTGATCTTGTTGATTCTCTCTAAGCTAGGTCCCGAATATTCTATCTTCGTGTCAACTTTCTACGCTACAAAAGCTGCTTTGGGCGATACTTGGACTATGCCCTCCTTTGACTATTTTTCATCCCAACTCATTCGAGAACAGGACAAACTCATTCAAATGGGGTCTCTCAAGTCCAAGTCACATGCCCTTGTAGTAAGTACTAGCAAGGGAAAGAAGACTGAAAAGAAGAAAGAAACAAAGGATCAACCTAAGAAAGAAACCAAGACCAAACCTAAAAATGACACAAACACTTTGACTTCTGAGCCTAAGGCACAAAAAAGCAAGTATTTGTGTTCCTATTGCAAGAAGTTTGGTCATGACGAGCAACATTGTTTTAAGAAATAGATTGATCACTTATCTCATTTACTTGAGAAGAATAAAATAAGTGTTCCTGAATCCATAAAACAAAGTGCTCCGAAGGTCGAGTCTTCTTACTGCAAAAGGTGCTAAAAATGATAAGAAGAAAGGAAAATCCCTTGTAGCTAGAGTTGCTCCTTCATCAACATGGATTATAGATTCCGGTGCCTTGCACCACATGGGTTCTTTGCATGTTTATTTTTCCAACATCGAACCTTGTGGAATGTCCCAAATCACGATGGGTAATGACATGACAAGTGTCGGTTTCAGTAGTGGATCGGTAGAGATGGATGGGGAACATTTAACCAAGTGTTGAGTGTTCCTGATCTCTCTACCAATCTCTTATCGGTTTACCAAATTACTCACCTTGGTGAAGGAATGCGAGTGGAATTTGGTCCTAACTCGGTGATCATTTGTGAGCTTAACAATGACACTACAGTGGCTGAGGGAAAGGTAGATCACCGTTCACGGTTGTACACCTTCTCCCACTTTACTTTTGATTCTACGCCCACTACCTTGCTCACTCATGCAAATGAGGTTAGTAAGCTATGGCATGAGTGTTTTGGACATCTAAATTATCGCTATCTTGAATAATTGAGCCAAAATGAAATGGTCAACGGGTTGCCTTGTGTCAAGTTTTCTAAGGATATTTGTGAGGGTTGTACCCTTGAAAGCATCTTGAAAAGAACTTTGACAAAGGAAAATCCTGGAGAGCCACTCATCCTTTGGATCTTGTTCATAGCGATGTTTCTGGTCCATTTCCTTCTCCTTCATTTACTAGAGCTCTTTATGTGTTAACCTTCATTAATGACTATTCGCGATATACTTGGGTATATTTTCTTAAGCTTAAGTCTGAAGTCTTTGAACATTTTCAAGACTTTAAGGCTCTTGTTGAGAAACAGGTGGAACGGTCTATCAAGGTTCTTCAAACTGACAATGGAGGTGAATATGTAAACAATAGGTTCATGGATTTCTGTACTTTTGAAGGGATCTCTTTGCAGCATACGATTTCTTATAGCCCTTCGCGAGAATGAAGTCGCGGAAAGAAATAACCGTACTCAAGGAGATGGCCACTTGTATGACTCACTCAAGTCTCTTCCTCCACAAGTATTGGGCCGAAGCAGTAAATTGTGCAAATTACATTCAAAACCATGTTCCACACAAGGCAGTAAGAGGGATGACACCCTTTGAAGCCTAGTTTGGATGCAAGCTTGATATTGAGCACTTTTGAGTCTTCGATCCAAGGTTATGGCTCGAATCCCCAAGAAGAAACGCAAGGCCTTGGAACCACAATCCAAACCTTGTATCTTTGTAGGGTATCCTGATGGCGTGAAGGGATATCGATTGATGAATCCTACCTCTCATGAGATGTATATCGAGAGAAGTGTTAAGTTCGATGAGTCTTCTTCGACTTCTACTTCTCCACCTATTGAGGTTCTTCAGCTCGATGATTCGGATTCTGACTCATTAGATGATGATATTTTTGAGCGTACCCCTCTTCCGGATCCTCCTAACCATCAAACCTTTAAGTCTTTTGATTCAAACAGTAGTGATGATGAGGACTATATCCCTTCTCACTCAAGTGAAGAATCTTCCGACTCTGAGCCTGATCCTCCTGGTCCCCTTTGGGCCAGGAAAACTTTACAAAGTCTTTGGATATTTAGTTGGAGATACTTTGGATATGAGATGTACTCGCTCAGATTTTGTTGGACCCCACTCTTTATTCACCTATGTTTCGATCCACAGGTCTTTCCAGGAGGCTTCGGTATTCTTGAGTGGGATTATGTCATGGATGAGGAGTATTCCTCTCATGAAGAATGATACTTGGGATCTCACCACTCTTCCGAAAGGAAGAGAAATCGGGTTTCAGTAAGTGGGTGTTCCTAACAAAGTATGGAGTAGATGGAAATGTCAAAAAGTTTAAAGTGTGATTAGCAGCTAAGGGTTTCTCCTAGATAGTTGGGGTTGATTATACGAAACTTTTTCTCTAGTTGCGAAGATGACTTCTATTCGATGACCCTAGCCATTATCGTAGCGAACATATGGAAATTCCATCAAATGGATGTTAAGAGTGCCTTCCTACATGGTGACCTAGAGGAAGAGATCTATATGAAACAACCTCCGGTTATGTCCAAGATCCCTCCCTCATTTGTAAGTTAAAAAGTCTCTTTATGGCCTAAACCAACCCCTCGGGTTTGGTATGCCAAGATGGAATCCTTCTTACTTACATCGGGGTTTACTAGGTGTCACTCCCGATCCAAACGTTTATATTCTATGGCAAGATAACTCCATACTCATTCTTGTTTTATATGTTGATGACTTGTTGATCACAGGCAGCTCTTCCTCTATCATTGATTACGTGAAGATCGCCTTAGCCAACAAGTTTTCCATGACTGGCTTAGGTCTGCTTCATTACTTCCTTGGGATCCAGATTTCACAATCTGACTCAAGAATCTTGATTTCACAACCTAAGTATGCTCTTGATTTGCTAGCTCGTTTTAGATGTTTGATTGCAAGTATTCTCCTACTCCTTTTCTTTTCGGGGTGAAGTTGGTTTCAGATTGCTCTACTCCCTTGGTTGATGGTACTCTTTATCGATAGTTAGTGGGAGCTTGATTTACTTGACTCACACTCGACCGGATTTATCGTATGTTGTTGGGATCGTGTCTAGATTCATGTAGGAGCCACATGAGCTGCATTGGAAAGTAGCTAAATAGATCCTTCATTATGTTTGTGGCACTTATGCTGATGGCATTCACTATCATGGAGGGGTTGATATTGACTTGATTGGATTCATAGATTTTGATTAGGCCGGTGACTTAGATCATCAGAAATCTACTTTTGGCTATAGTTTCTCTCTTGGTTCAGGTCTTATTAGTTGGTCTAGAAAGAAGAAAAATGTAATTGCAATATCATCTATAGAGGAGAATACGGAGGAGCAATTAACACCGCCACGAAGCTATTTGGCTACAGGGGTATTCTCGACGAGTTTGGCATCCACTTTCGGTGGCCTACCATTATCTCTTGTGATAACATGAGCAAAATCTCTATCTATAGAAATCCATTCAGCATCAATGACAAAGCACATTGAGATCCATATGCACTTCATACGGGACCTTATTCATGATGGTATCATCGACATTTAGTACATTCGATAGGCGATCGATCAGTTGTAGATTTATCCACGAAGCCCTTCACTTTGAGATAAAGTTTCTTCACTTACAGTCTATTCTTGGGGTGATATCTTTTGCATGCTCATCTCCTTTGGGCTATGTAGTCCTTCTTTTCTTCTTCTTCTTCTAGAAAGATTGTGTTTGTATATGGGTACCTTATCAAGCCTTTAGTTGCCAGAGCCCCATTGACATATATTTCTTAGTTTTTTAGAGTGTCTTCCTCTTCTCTTGTATGACTCATCGCAGCACTACCCCAGCTTCGATGAAGGGGGGGTGTTAGTGTGAGTTATCTTATGTGTCCTCCTCTCATGTTGGAGGGTCATCTCACATGGGTTAGGTTTAGGGTTTCATGTGTGTCTTGCACTAGGGTTACTCAGCACCCTATATGTACCCCTTTTCTATTCATTTATGAGCATGCCAAGACACTCCGTATTTTTCTTATGAACAAGCTTTGTTTGTTATGCAATTTTATTCAATTATTGATCGATTCTTTCTTGTGAGTACATTGGAGATATTTCGATTCAACTTGAGTGTAACTTCTTTGTGGTGCACAGCTTTTGATATAATCCATCAAATCTTTCATTGGGTTCATTGAGAATCCATTTTAAAATATGAGATTGCATTTGAAACATGCTAGAAGTAGTGGAAGATTGTATAATGGTCATTTGATCTAAAAACTTGCTAATGGTGAGATTAGAATTAGGGGGTGGATTAGGGCCACTAGATGAAGAAGCCTTGGTATTGCTATTTTGGAAAGGGCTTTTGGATATTTATTAGGGGGCACTCTGTTTATAAGAGGATTGTTATGATTAATGCAATTCAAATGAGGTTTTATGGTTGTCTCTTCCATACAAGCTATATCTTAAGAAACTCTAATTAATTGTCCCTCCTTGGCAAGTGTGAAGCACTCATTATTATTTAAAAAAATTATGATTTATTTGGGAGAAAATTTTCCAATTTCTACAACATTACATTCATTTTTGTGTGCAAATGGGATCATTGGTGTTGGATCACAAGATTTGATGACATTGGGGGGAGGAGATGATTCAAGTGGGATGCGCCTTACAAACGTAAGGTGGTTGATTTCATCAATTCATATGGATATATAGGCTTAGACAACATCAATTGTATTCGACATGCAGGTTGATGACATCGAGAGGGGAAGGAGATATTGGGTTGTTGTTTACACCCTAATTAAATATATGTTATGGGAGTGTGCTAAAATAAAAAGGATGTAAAGGTTTGTACAGAGGATTATTCGATTAATTAACTTCAAAAATTAACCATTCACACTCATAATAATGCATTAACACTTGAAACAATTGATAAATGATAAGTAACAACTCAAATGCACAAGAGAAGGAGAAGACTTAGTTGTACATGTTGAATAGAGAGGATCGAATGTGTAGAAAAATGAAACAGGAAAATCAAAGACTGAAATGCTTCAATGTAGATTCTAAAGCTGGAAATGAGTAGGGGTAGGGTAGTATAACTATTACATGGTCGAGATTGAAATTAAACAGCATCTTGAATTTTATCTATACATCTTAGACCCTTTAGCTTTTCTAGGTTTAAAACTTACTATGTGCTTCACTTATATGGAATTGACCTTCAATATATGTCACTCTTGCTTGCATAACTTCAGGATGGCATGAAATCACTTACAACAAAGTGGAAACTGTAGAAACCTTCAAAACCTTCATTAGAGAATTAGAAAACAACAATGAGAAAACATTTGTATGGTGAGGTTGGATTTCCCTTGGTAGTCAAAATCCCATATGTTGAACCAATCCAAGTGCTACACTACATGCCCTCATTGTGGGATCAAGCCCCATGTATTTCTCTTAGGTGCTTATGCAAGTTTGATTACAAACTAGCCAAACCCCTAGGGGATCCCTCATATCTTTTGAAACCAAGATAGAAAGATAATTGTATGGTATAAAATTTACCCAATTCGGTAAAAGTGTGATGTGGTGTTCCTCAACTACTAGACCTACCCCTTTGTTCCTTAAAACCCTAAAATAATACTTGGAGTGAATTTGCTCTTGTTAAAACATGGATCTATGACTTTCGCATGCTTGGAAATGGAGAAAACTAGATTCTTTAACCCGGATGAGTGTTTCAAACCTGTAGCAAGGATTAATATAATTTATGTGCAACCATTTTGGTATATTTAGGAAACCCTTCAATGTTTTTCAAATGATATTTGTAATAGGATATTGTAAGAGTGTCAAGTAAGTAATAAAGTGATAATGAATTGTTTATATATCCTTTCATAGGTGAAATATTTTGATAAGGCCAACCTTACGAAGATGAAATGACCCAATGAAAATATTCAAATTGAAAATAGAGTCGAAAAACACAAAGTAGTTGATTGACAAGGGAATGCCAAGAACAAGCTCCATATCTTGATCTTTTTATGGTCAAGAATAGAGAAGATGAACATTAAAATAGAAAGTTATGACATAAAGAATAGAGGTTGTTTATTTCTTTGATATGATAATATTCTTTGAATTAATGATACGAAGTAAAGTGTAAAGATAATTATTTCAAAAATATCTAAAGAGATGAATTGCATGATTCTCAACATGAGCATTTTTCTTATCAAGGGAGCATATTCAAACTTGGTATTTCAAAATGACAAGTTACCAAATTTAAATGTCTACGTTTTCCACCTTTAAGTGTGTAATTGAAAATTGCATTCTTAAAGGAAAAAATACTTGAGTGTACACACACATTGTCTTTATTCAACATTGGTTATTTGATTTGTTTGTGTTGGCATGCTCCATGTTGAAACCCGTAACATATAGTGTATTTAATGTCTATGATATAAATTGAACCGTAACTATATAGAGGATCTCTCGTTATTTTCGTGCCTTGAGACTTGGAATTTTCTTGAGATGCCAAATGATTACGTGTGATCAATCCCAAACTTGTGATATAGGAGAGACTAGAGTGTTGAGTGTAACCCAACATTGGAGAGAGTGAGAAAAGAACTTAAGTGCCCATTTTTTAAACTTTTTAGAGAGGAAGGTCACCTATGAAAAACTTAACCACTTTGATACCTTATACTTTTTATAATTTGATGGGAGAATAGGACAAAAAACTAATGGAAAACTTATCCACTTTGACAACTTCTATTAAACCCACATACCACGTCGTTACATATGGATCTAGGTCCAATTTTGTACTAAATTGTAAATGTCAAGTAAGCTCAAACCATCAAATGAATGGACATTGCCATGCCCCCATAAGGTGTTGTACTTGAGATTGAATGTATAGATTTGAGATATAATAGGGGAGAAGGAGTCCCATGCCCCAAACCACATGTTCTTATAACTCGATTCTGAATAGTTCAAAGAAGAAGGAATATAGTACTCATGCCCCTTGTATCATATTTTGAATTAAGTCATTTTTACTTGAGACTATATAGAAATATTGTGTAAAGCGATTAAATTTGATAAAATTGAAATTTTTTGAGAATGTGGTACTGTCTAGGAATTTCCATCATGGTCAAGAATCATACTACACTCATGATTATATTATGCGGTTTTGACCAAGTTTGGATTTTGCCACATTTTAGCATCTGTGACTTTTTTTTGAGGATTCAAACCCCGTAAAAACCTATTCATGTGTTTTGTAGTTTTTTTGTAGATGTAGAAAATATTTTGATGAATGCTCCCTCTTTTAAGGTATGTGTGATAAAAATTTGAACATACGAATCAAAATAATAGATGTGTACCCATATGTAATAAGTTTGATAATTTGCATAGAAGGACATAATGGTGGCCCACCATTAGGAACCTATAACCACAAAAAGGATTTATGCATGGTGGAAACCATGACACGGAGAGAGAAGCAACATGTAACATGAACAAGTAAGAATACATGTGTATAGTAATAAACAACAAAGGAAATTATCAATCATGTCATAATCCAGAATAATAATAACATAAAACATCCAAAGTATAAATCAAGCATGTCATAAAAAAGTATTAATAAGAAAAAAACATCAGAGTATAAATCAAGCATGTCATAAGCTAGAGTAGTAATAATATAACTATAGAAACAACAATGTAGAGAAAAGTAAACATGATTATATAGAAACATATTCATATGTAGGCATAAAGCTGCAAAACATGGGACACCCACAATGTCACAAGATAATCATAATAGAAGGTACAATGTGCCATATATAGAAAAACAAGTGCATTCACACAAGATAGGCATAGCCATAAACATGGAATAAACACGGTGTCACAAGACAATCAAGGCACTCAAATCATATAAAACAAAATAATCATAAGAATGGAATAAAACAAGACAATTGTGTCAAAC
The DNA here is from genome assembly GCA_018340775.1 of Taxus wallichiana var. yunnanensis. Classification (NCBI taxonomy): domain Eukaryota; kingdom Viridiplantae; phylum Streptophyta; class Pinopsida; order Cupressales; family Taxaceae; genus Taxus; species Taxus wallichiana. Next base: position 498,562,823 of record CM031242.1, on the reverse strand, counting down.
CATGTAATAATCGATCAAGGAATTGATATCTATAAACAAGTAATGATAATATTATATGAAGAAAATATAATAATAAAAAAGCGATAGATAACAAGATGGGATAGTGCTTTGTAAAGGACACATGTTTTTTGTTTTTGCTAGTTATGTTAGCTCAAAATATATCTATAGACATTATATATATAATCAACCAAGTGTAATGGGGAAGTGTAAAATAATTTTAATGAAACAAAAGTGCATGTACAAGTGTATGGTATGCCCCAAAGAGTAGTGTAAGGAACCAAGCTAGCACATATCATCATGTATCAACTCGTGTGTATCTCTGTATTCAAGCTCAATATACCTCATAAACATGTGTGTAAAGAGTATATAGAAAATATATTTATCTATCAAACCAACATGGAAATTAACATATATAAAGTAACAAGCTAATCAATCAAACCACAATCATATCCTGGTTTTGTATTGTTTACACATATTTGCATGTTTTATATTATGTGATTATTTGAATGATTTTGAATACTTTTTTAAAATAACTATGTAGAGGAAATATGGTAACACAAGAGCTACCCAATAAGAAACTCATCAGAATCAAGACAAACTCGATGGTGAAGGAGGCACAATGTGACAATTAACATATATAAAGTAACAAGCTAGTTAATCAAACCATAAGCATGTCATGGTTTTGTATTGTTTACACATATTTACATGTTTTATATTATGTGATTATCTAAAAGATTTTGAATTATTTTTGAAAATAACTATATACAAGAAAGGGGGTAACACAAGAGCTACCCAATAATAGCCTCATCGGGGCAAGACAAACTCATATGGTGAAGGAGGCATATGCCTTAAATATTTCATAGTACGAAAAGACAATATTGTATACATAGTATGCGTTAGAAGTATGTGTGATAGAAAAATGAAAAGGGATAGAACCATTAGCAGATAGTATGAGTAGCCTCTGGATTGATATTTTTTATTAGAGCATGGTGTCTCATGAGATTGAGCTTGACTAATAGGAGAGTTTGATTTGTTCATGACACCCATTGTGATTGAATTGGTTTGATATAATTTTTTACTTGTGAATAATATGTGATGAGTAAAGATAACATCATGAGCATTGAAGAATATATTGGAAGCATCACCGTCACCAAAGTACATGGGAGTATACATATAGGGCGAGGATCCTCTTCTTAGAGAAAAGGAAGGAGAATCCCCAAGTATTCGAAAAGCTTATCTCCATGAGTGAGTGTAGCTAATGATGGAATATCATGCGATAATTGATAAATTATCATGACTAAGGCCAATGGTGTGACATGATATATAAGATAACCAAATAGAGGACATACCCCCACTCTAGACTTCAAATATACATTATTTTTAATGAGTTGTGGTATATTAGATTGTGTTCTCATTAGAAAATTAAGTGTATTACTTCATTGCATATAAGATGTTTTGATTTACATAGATAAATGTTCAACAAGAATTTGTTGAGAAATACTTAACACTTATATCAAAATACTATAGTCTTCTTCATCAATAGGATTGAAATTGAATTGTCCCAAATGCTCATCGGACATCAGATTATTCATTTTCATTGTAATAGTAATTAGGATCAAAATCATCTCTATCATAATAATTAACCGAGTAGTGATAAATCGTGTTACCTATGAAATTATTCTTCATCTTGTCATCATTGGGTGCTTATGTAAATTCTAAATGTTTGGTAGCCATGTGTGGTTGTTCCATTTGGATTATTTCCTTTTTTTGCAATAGTAAGATGTAATTATTTCATCAAGAGTGGCTCTTCTAAGGATGATGTATTGTTGTCATATCCGAAATGGTTTCATTTAGTTTGGTATTATGCTCCTTTGACATAGATGTATCAAATTTAGGAACCTATTTAGATTTAGGGACTTCAAATGAATGCATATGATATTTGTCAAGATGTCATGTATCGAAGGAAATAAATATGGTATGCTCAAGTTGTTTGATTATTCATTGTAAAGTGTAGCAATTATTCATGTCACGATGTATGTTAATATCATGATAATTACAAAATGGTTGACATTTGATTTTTCACATCGAACAAAGTGATTAATTGTTGTTCGAGTAGCTCATATAAAATATCATGTTTTGTAGCATGCTTGTCAAACCAAATAGGTTATTTTTTATGTGGTTGTCATAGTATTCAATATTGATCTTTTGGAACATACAAATTGTTTCCTCTATGTAGGAATTTCACTTCACTTGAATGAGCACATGTATCATGCATATCATTTGTATCACATTTATTTCCTTTAGCCTTAGAACTACATTGATCATGATGTGTAGAGATACAATTGACATGGGTATTTGAGGGATCCTTTAGATGTGTTATCTCATCCTTAAGAGACTTGATCTCAATACTCATAGTTTGAATTTATTCTTGAAAATGACATTGTAATGCTTGAATAGATTGCAAGATAACCTTGTAAATGTTGTCAATGCTATAACCATCTAGTGATGAAGAATCCATATGATATGGCCGACAAGGGTCTTTTGAGCTATTATACTTAGAAGAGTGATGCAAATGCGAGATGATGATAAAGAGTAAGGCAAGGTTGATATATAATATATCACAAAATTATAAAAGATAAATCCCAAAATTTGATTGTTGGAGATGAATAATAGTAATCCCAAAATTTGATTGTTGGAGATGAATAATAGTAATCCCAAAATTAATAATGAAGGTAGGCTCAAAAGTGATGTTTTAAAAAATGATTATCATCAAATCATTAAAACAACCATTTATGAAAATAGACAATGAATTTTATGAAACAAAAGAGGTATTTATTAATTTGAAAACGTGGAATAAAAACTTCCACGGGATTGGAAAAAAATGTATATTTATTTTATTATGCCCTAATTACTAAAAATAGAAGATTTTCATTTCGATACTTGTGCTAAAAATTATGCCCAAAAAAAATTTTTATTTAATATATTAAAATTAAGAAAAACCTCGGAGGAATTTTAAAATAGAGTCGTTATTTTGAAATATGTAACAAAAGGTGATTTGACAATTAGGAAGCCCTAGAAAAGAGACCCAAAGGGGAGGACTGACCATGAGGCCCTACGAAAGTTTGTAATCCTTATTGAGGTTATGTGATATATGAAAATCAAGTTTGGATCTGAATATACAATGTGGAGATGAAACCCTAGGGAAAATAGGGTTTTGAGCAAAGTGTAAGAGTCAATCGGAGTCGGGTTCACCAAATGTTTACACCCTAATTAAATTTCATGTATGTGAGTGCACAATAATAAAATGGATGTAAGGGTTTATATAGGGTATTTTACGATTAATTTAATTCCAACATTATCCATTCATAATAATAATAATACATAACACTTGTAATGATCAATAAATGATAACTAACAATTCATATGCACAAGAGGAGAATAAGACTTAGTTTTACTAGTCACAAAGAGGATTTGGATGTGTAGATCGGTGAAACAAGAAAATAAGAGAATATAAATGCTTTGGTATAGATTCTAGAAGTGGAAATCGAGTAGGGGCAAGACCATACAACTATTTTATGGTCCAGATTTGGAACTATATGGGCATGACACAGGTTTATACGATCTTGGACCCTTAAGTAGTCTAGGTATGGAACTTCTTGTATGCTTCACTCACACGAAATGAACTTCACTTTATGTCACTCTTGCTTACACAACTTTGGGATGACCTATAATCACCTACAACAAAGTGGAAACCCTAGAAACCTATATAACCCTTTATTAGATCATTAAAAAACCAAAAGGAGAAAATATGTGTGGTGAGGTTAGACTACCCTTAGCGGTTAGAATTATAGCTATTTAAAAAATCCAAGTGCTACACCACATGCCCTCATTATAGGATCAAGACTTATGTAGTTCTCTTAGGTGCATATGCAAGTGTGAATGTAAAATATCTAACCTCTTATGGGTGACCTTGTGTCTCTTAACACCAAGATAGTAGGATAATTGTATAGTATATAATTTACCCAATGTGGTAGTAGTGTGATGTGGTGTGACTCAACTATGTGACCTAATCCTTTTCCTTGAAATCCTTAAAAAAATTCTTGGAGTGACTTTTATCTTGTTAAAACATGGCTTTATGACCTTCACATGCACGGAAATGGGGAAGATAAAATCTTTGACCTAGTTGAGTGCTTCAAACTTATAGTAGGGACTACTCTAATTGATGTGCAACTAATTTGGGTAGATTTAGGAGACCCTTGAGTGCTTTTGGAATGATATTTACAATAGGAGCTTGTAAGAGTGTCAGATGATTTATAAAGTTTCATTGGCCTACTTATATAGGATTTTGTAGGTGAAATATTTTAATAAGGTTGACCTAGGAAGATGAAACAACCCAATGAAGATATTCAATTGAAAATAACGTCGAGAATACAAAGGGGTAGGACCATACATGTTGGTCAAGACTTGACCCCACATCTTGACCCTTTGTATAGTCCTAATTAAAGAATATGAAAATTAAAATATAAGTTATGACATGAAGCACATAATTTTTTTATTGCTTTCATATGATAATATTAGTTGAAGCAATGATAAAGCTTAGTGTAAAGATAAGAAAGTCATGAAATAACTATAGAGATGAACTAATTGGATTCCTAATGTGAGTATTTGTCTTAGCAAGGAGCCTATTCAAACTTATCATTACAAAAGGAAAAGCTACCAAATTTTAGTGTCTATAGTCATAATGATGGATGTGATCAATCATGATGGAAGTAAAAATAAGCTCACAGCGGTATTGGCCATGCAGGTGACATTATCTAGCATAAAAGAAAGAGTAAATGACTAGCCTAGGGAGTCCATAGTGGATTGAGACTAGAAATAATTTTTTTGAGAGGAGACATGATAAAAGGCTAGATAAGAATGAAAAAAAGACCAATTTTGCTCCAAATCCTAATGGTATCATTCATGCAAAGATGAAAAAGCGGCGATGATGTCAAGATCCTAAAAGAAAACTATTACAAGCGGGTTGAATGCGGGGTTGCCTAAATGTTGATCATGTCAAGTTAAGAAGAATGGATTATGAGCATAATCAGCCGGACAACAAATTTCACATAGAATTCGATTGTGTATGAAATGAATACAAAAATAATATAAATGAAAAACTAGAGTGTATCTAACTCGATGTAGGGAAATGTAAGATTCACATTAGGTTCATGAAAATGTATGATAGGCTAATATTGATGCAGAGAGCTAAGATCAAGAAAGATTGTTCCTAGACTCTATTAGCCCCATTTTGAATAATATTTGGATGTGGGACCCACCTTTGGGGAAACATTGACTAGATAAAGGTATTTTTATATACCCTTTATGGTCATTCAACTCTTCCAATCCCTCTCGGGATCTGGAAAATCTTGATTTCTCCAAAATGTAAAAAATAGGGTTTATAAGGCCTAATTAGGTCTGCAAAAAAATTTTGGGTTTTGAGCCCCTCACAGATTCCAAAACTTCTTAAAACTACTGAAATCACTTAGAGAACATGAAAACACATTACACTACCAATTTTTTATGATTTTTGACCGATTAGTTTTCCCATATATTATTTTCTTTCTTGAAACCCTTGGATAGGGTTTTAACGGGTTGAGAGTCGTATTTTTGGCATAACTTGAGTTTGGGGTTGTTTCAACTCCCTAGAAATTTCAAATCTTGACTAATCTTGGAGAAAATGAGGATTTAATGGGTGTATATGCACTGAGAGATGGCACTGGAATTGGGTCTGTCACACCAACTTAGCAAACAAGTCTTCTTAAAAAAAATTGTAACTCCAAGAACACATGTTATATGTTTTCATTGATGTTAGGATGATGTCATTGATGTTTTTATCTATTTCAAGGTGATCGTTGAGTGTTGTTGTCAATGATGCCTTGTTGAAGAAGGTCAAGAACATTGAGAAGCCCAGTCAGGCATGAAGAAACATAGTGATTGTTTGAGCATGGTAGCTTGGTGAGATGAGTGGATACAAATATGTAAAGGTTTTTAAGCATGATAATGTGGTTTAGAGTGCATGGAAAAGGTATGGAGTTAGTTTCAAGGTCATTTGTTACTTGAAGACCAAGTTAAAAATGCAAGGTGAAGAAATCAAGTCCTAATGAGGTATGAGGCTCAATTTCCAAGGAAATTATGGGTATGTGAGTATTTTAAGAGCTATAACATGTTTTCCTAGGCATGTTCATGAAGTTTTGAGGTCAATTCTTGAAGGATAAAGCATGAAAAGTGGTTTTGAGGTCTGAAACTAGACAAATCCTTGAGAATTTCCTATCCTAATGAGGTAGGTTATTCAATTTTTAGTCTCATTATTTAAAGGTGAGCATGGATAGTTTTTAGAATGTTGATTTAATTATGTGGACAAATTTTCATTTCTTATTTTTGGAGTATTTTGCAAGATATTGCATTTTTGGTCAAACCAAGTTCTCAAGAATGGTGTTTCCTAGTTAGAGGTCACTTTCGATTGCTCATTGGTACATTAATCTTCTCGCATGGGAACCTAGTCTCTTTGAGAGAGTTAGAGGGTGTCCTAGCTAATATCTCCAGGCATTATTTTGGGTTTTAAGGTCCATATCTTTATGAACAATTGTTAACACCAAAACAACTCATAAACCCTCCTAAAACCCTAGTTTGAAGTCAATTGGAGAGATATTGCTCAAACCATCCCATAATTGATTTGTTTGCTAAGTTTGATGATTGGATCATGTAGAGGACTCTCGCATCTATCTCTAGGTGGTTTTGGTATGTCAGAAGAGTGAGAAAAGTTACAGGTACATGGTTGTTTTCTAAAGAAGTTGATGTATTTCTCAATTTTTGGAGTGGAATGGTTGAAAAATGGATGTTTCATGATGCCATGGACCTATAATACATGTATATGATGATTTCCAGACAAGTTTCAGTCATTTAGAGGTCATACCAAGTCAATTTCTCATGACTGGTTTTTGGGACAATTTTGAGTGTGCTTGGAGAAAAGTTGTTCTTGAGCCTTTGTACTCTAAGTTGAGGTATCTAATGAATTTGGTGATGTTTTTGAGTTCATGTAGTACCTATTGGCATGTTTTATTCAACTTGGTGAAGTGTTTCAAGGTGGTACAAGCTTCATTCTTGAAGACTGGTTTTGAGAACCTAGTAGGACAATCTTGTTCTTGAGATGGTTTCATGGTGTGAAATGAAGTTGTAGAGATTTATAAGAATGGAGGAGGTATGAAGAGGTCATGGATAATGTTCTTGAAGAGGTTTTTATGTTTGAAGATGATCATGTAAGTCTAAAGAGTCATATCTTGCATATAGACCTAATATAGTAGGTCTTCTTGAGTCCTAAAGAAGCAAATGACCTAATGGAGTTGATATTTTTAGTTTTGCATGTTTATCATATTCCTTTTACTCTATGATTTCTGGCCTAAGTGTATATGGCTGACCTTTGTATGATGTATGTGCTTAAGACAAGTATATATACAAGGCATTTTTGGCCTATTTGAGAGAGTTGTGTGTTTATGGAGATATAACGAGCTATAGGTGCTTGAGAGTGGTGTATGAGGTCCTAAATACCATGGAGAATGCATGTATTTTGAATATATTAAGGTATCTAGCTATGAAAGGAATTTTTTCCATGTCCATGAGAAGGTGAAGAAGCATGATGAGCGAGTGAGAAAACAAGGTTTGTTTGAGGAGTCTTCAAGAGCATATTGGCGGTGTATGAATTTCTTTTGTTGATTGATTATCATAGTATGTTCAAGAATGTTGAGAGAATTTTGATGAGACTAATATAGAGAGTAGACCAAGAAGAAGAAGAGTCGAAGACAGAAGAAGAGCAAAGTATTCCATCATTTGTTGAGATAAAGCAACAAGAATAAGGTAGAGAATATTCTTAGGTGTCTGAGTTAGTTCTTAGTCTTGCTTGCAAGTTGATGCTTTGCTAAAACCCTAGGAATTTAGTGCTTCCTTGCAAGTTGGTGCTTTCTAAAAATTCAAGGGTTGGTGATTCTTGTGGAGTTGGTGCTTCACTAAATCAGGGGGTTGTAGCCTCCTTGCAAGTTTGTGCTTGCTAAAGTCTAGTTGGTGCTAGATAAATTAGGGGTTGGTGCTTCACTAAATCTTGAATTTTGTTATATATAAGAAAATTTCAGTGGTTTTCTTCCCCTTGAGGGTTTCCCACCTAAATAATGTGTTCATGTGTTCTCTATTGTTGCATGCTCATGTGAATGGTTGATAAGTTGCTTTGATGGTTTGCTTAACTAAGTTGACATTGCTCATATGATGAATGTATAAATATAATTGAAGTAAAAGTTTGTAAGGACATTGATTCACCCCCAGTGATTTTGCTTCCAACAACACCTATAATTAATATGCCTTAACAAATGCTATTATTGGTAAGTCTTCTATATTGATCTTTATTCAATAAATGGCTTACAAACGGTTGTCATGTGTTTTGGCAAGTGTAGAATTTCAACTTGAAACATGACAACTTAACCCTAGTGTCAAAAAATTTTCTTGAAAACCCTCTTAAACACCTCTCTGAATCTATCTACCTATTGTGTCATGCCTATCATAATCTTGTAAGCCCTCATATGTATTGTAAAAACCTTTCCCAAGTGTTTGAAAAATTGTGATAAGGTCATTCAGTTCTTTGATGAAGTGATTTCGGTGGTGAAATATCTTGTAAGCTTAGAAAGGCTATTTTTAGCCTTTTACGGATAGGTGCACATTCTGGGACATATTTGAAAGGTATAAACTATCCAGAGTGTTTTTATGATTTTAGAGAATGGTGGGCTTGGTTTAAGAAGATTTAGGGAAGTTTGAGCTTTAGGAACAAGAACGGTGAAAGTGGGTTTTGAGGTTAGGAGCTTGTAATTAAAAATGGAACTTGAGATTCAACAGAGGTGATTTCCGAGCAAACAAGTAGTCATTAGAAAGATAATTCAACCCTCTACATGATGGAACTTTCACAGGTTTTCAAAAGTCTCAAGCACTTCTCCGGAAGCTTAGTTTGAAAAAACACACCCTATTGTCCCGAGAAAAAAGGAGATATTTGAGGAGGTTTCAGGGCTTAATTGTAACTTAAGACCCATCCCACTACTCTTGTAAGGTTGTCGGGAGTCAAATTCATATACATGCTAATTAAAAAATACGGAGCTCTAAAGGCGTCGTCAACAAGTCTCTCTCTTGGAAGGTACACCTCTCATACTTAGTCAATTTTTCAAGAAGACACATGTCACCTCCAAGTTGAGGCACATTTTTGTGTCCTCTCTATCCCACCCCATATTTTCCCTTAGGTTCTTCATGTGACCTTGTTAAGAATTATGCACGATCTCTTTTCACCTCTTTCTAGCACCTCTGTTGTGCAATCTAATTGTGCCACTTGTGATCACCGGAGACAGTACATTTTTTTGTCCCTCCTATCCCTATCCCAAGGGGGAAAAGGGAAAAAATAAATGTGCCCCACTCTAGACCTTTACTGTGGTTTTTCATGTGATCAAACTTGAAGCTCTCGCAATCTTAAACAAGCCTTTCCTAACCCCCTCTGCATCGAATAAAACCTTTCCACTTTTCATCACCACATGAGGTCAAATTTTTATGTCCCTGTCCCAAGGTGAAAAGAAAATGTGCCCCATCCCAACCCCTTCCGTGATTCTCCATGTGACCCGGTCTCGACCACAGGTGCTAAAAATTTGAATTTTCTCCTACCTCCATTGTCAATCACACCCTACCACTTGTCAATCCCACATGAGGCCACATTTTTCTACCCCTAATGTCCTTATCCAAAGGGGATAGAGGGGACAAGAAAATTCACCCCATGTTATGGAGATTGAAAACCTTAAATTTAATTAAGTGTTTTAACACCGCTTCTACTTGATTCTACCTCTCCCGTGAACTAAAAGCAACTTTGTCGGAAATCATAAAAACATAAAATAACTCATTCCACCTCATATTTTCATAAGAAATCCATTGTTTATGATCCATAAATCTAAAAACTTGCAAATTTATGAAAAAATCTTCCAAAATTTCTCCAAGGCATCCATATGCATTAAAATAAAGAAAAACTCATATGTTGCAGTAAATTAGTAAATGGATTCGGAGAAATTTTCTCGATGATTTCTCATCTCGGATGCCTTCAAGAACACTATAACACTAGGGAAGAAGATTCCCTATTTTTTTAGTGGCGAAAACCCTATTTTCATGCCCTAGATGATGCTTTTTAGTTTCCCAACATTCCGGCAAGTGCATTAAGATGAAAATTTGAGCACGATGTCCGGAAGTAGGTCAAATCCAGGTGAAAGAATTTTCGTTGCAAACAAAGGTGGATAAGTGATATTTCCAAAAATAGTAAGTATCAAGTAGCCTCACTAAAAATATTAACTTACCTTAAAAAACAATTCTTCTCATATCATTGCACTCCACGAGACAATAAAGATGACGAAGTAGACAATTTTTTCCAAAAAAGCAAAAAAATCATAAAAAAGCAAAAAAAAAGAAAAAAGTAACTTTCCAAAAATAAAAATTGTCAAAAATCACTAAGAAACATCAATGAATGTATTCATATCATGTTAAGGGTTTCATAAAAGTGAATTCAAGCAAAAAAACACTTTTTCCCAAAATAATGACATTTTCAGAACCCTAAGCTACTAAAAATAGAAATTATTTGTATCGATTTGCAAAATTAGTTTTCTTCTTAATTTTTAATCATCTTGTTGATTTTCACAAGTATGAAGTTTAAATTTATTGTTATTAATCCCATTTCAGCCTTGCTATCGAATACCTAGGTATGGGCGATAATAATGCCACTCATATGGACTCGAAAGATCTCAAGAATCGAATGATCAATGGTCCCAGGAGAACCATGGAGGACACATTGTTCATAAGTGGATTGTATGTTGTGGGTGGTCATCATGTATCCATTCGAGCATGGAGCTGGTATCGGCATGTTCTCATCACTATGAACCAAAGAAAAGAATCATAAGGGCAGATGATAGCTCAATTTTGGCGGTACTCACTCCTAAAGGAATTTCTCAATGTATGCAGATTTTGACCTAGAATAACATGGTGATCTTTGCAAAATAATTTGCATAGGAAGAATGGTCTAAAAAAATCATCATACCTTTAAGGCATTTCACTAGGATCTTGGTTGAAATAGGGAATAAATCCATCTTGCATGTTAAAATCCCTATCTCAAAGTGAATTCCATGAAGGATTTTCGGATGTAATCATCCTATCGAGCGGGGTGACGAGAGAAAAGGCAACTATGGATTTTCGGATTGGATGACTTAGTTCATCCTTGTGGTCATTGAGGGTAAGCAGATGATTGACTAGGGAAGATAATCAGTGACAACATCCATCAACAATTTCTCCATTGGTGGCTACGAAGAAGTTTTGATGACATCATACTTGGTCTATGCTCTTGCGAGCACAAGACCATTCAAAGGATTGAACCTCACTTAGAATATTTCTCAGAAGGCTCCCACTTATGAGAAGTATCCTTAGAATTGACCCTCAAGGAGAGAAATCACCATTTTGCAAGAGTGAATGATGCTTTCACTATGTTTGTCATTCGGTTCTTTGGAGGAAATCCTGAATCAATGTTGTCTTCACAAGTTGTTACTTTGATCTAGAGTACTGAGTCTTTCTTCACACAATTCTCCACTTTTTCATATATCAAGGTACTTGGGTTTGATCTTGCTCCATGTAAGCTACCATGGTATCTCAGTGATAATATCATGATATTCAAGTTGTGTAAGCATCTTGCTTAGATCAATGGTAAGCTCAAAAATCATAAGAAGAAAAAGTGTTTCATTCCCCATCTTTCTCGAGATCTTCTCCTGTAATAATGCTAATAATGTTGCAAACTTGGAAGTTGATGCAACCTAGAATTTAGAAATACAAGCCCAAGAGTGTTGGCACATCACTCGGCCTAGGTTGAGCGCTCACCCAAAGCGCCAAAGTGTACCCAGGAGCCCCTCTTTAGGGTTGTTGTTACAGGATGTTAACATGATGAAGACTTTAATCATGCAAAGCTATAACTAATATATCTTTCATACAGTGCATATTCAAACCTTGGATCTAGAACATAACATATTTAACAGATAACCATAATGGAATCAAGCATGCAATATTGAATTATAACCATGAGAACACCTTGTTTCATTCCATAATCACCATTATATTAATTACAATAAATACACATAAGCTTCATTACAATAATAGTAGTACACGCTCATGCGCATAACAGATCTAGCAACATAATCTCACTATACCCTAGTTCTCACATGTATATCTATGCTCTCTCTCTCTCTCTCTCTATATATATATATATATATATATATATATCTACTACACAATTCACTACATATTTATAAGGGTGGGGACTTTCCCTTCACCACTTATCTAATCCCAGAATAGGTCACATGTTATTATTAGCCATGCACTTATGTTACAAAAATAGGCTTACATGCAAGAGTGTTAACAATAGATCTCTCTTTGTCAACTATCAGTTCACAATTCTATCTTTATCCTGCATTCATGCAAAGTGCTTCATAGCTGATCATCCAAAAATAGCCAATGTGTGACGTTGCAAGTCTCCAATCGGTTTGAGTGCTCCGCATGCTATCTCTAAAAATAGATCCTCATCATGAAAAATGGCTAAGTCCCGAATCTGTCTCTGTTCTACGTGTGATCCTCTCTCCGATTCTTCCACGCACATTTGTGAACCTTCGTATTTTCTTCACTAAGTGCTAGAGTTTGACTGATCAACAAAAGCTTCCTTCACTCCTTTGAATCTCTACTCATACACCGCAGGAGGATTTCAACATTCGGAGTAACCTTGAAACATTCCACATTCTTGATTTTGACCATGTTCCATGCAAGTAGAGTATTTTTGGGTGAATTTTCTAGATGATTTTGAAGTCAAGGAACGTGATCATATGAGGATGACACTTGGACATATGAGGAAATTTAAATTTTATTGAGTACGAAGATAGGATTAAATATGATGGTATGGAATTTTATGATTATAAGTATCAAGTTGTGAAAGCCTCACCCCTCCCGTAAGTGTTTTGGAGAATATGTGAATCGGGGGACATAAATGAGTGAACGGAGCGAGTATGGAGATCCGGAAATGGTTCAAAGGTAGAAAGTTGCCCTCATCAAATCAGAAGGTTTCCCAACTCTCGAGAAAAAAATATCACACTTTTCTACTTCAAAAGCAATTGAGAACACTTAAATCTCATCTCACTAAAGAGAGCACTCAAAAGGAAGTCGTGGAATCCGAGGCTCCACACTACATGAGATTGCATAAAAGAGAAGAGAAACATAATATCCTATTGAAATTTTGGAATAGGGAGAAATTTACCTAGCTCATCCATCAATTCCTCATTATTCTCAAAGTATATCCTCATGTGCGGTTAGACCACTCCACTAGTGCAAGATGTGTCATCTAACTTAGAGCGAGAAACAATCATGCACAATGTTGATCTTGACATTATCAAGATATTCCCATAGGTGCAAGAGGTGATCAAAGGAGAGACCTTCTCATGGTTCAAAAGCGGTGGTTCCATATTTCAAATCCATATCCATGATGGTGAAAATTAAAAAAAGGGAAGTTAGCTCAGGTTGTGTCTCACTTCTTTAGTGCATTCTCGGGAATCGGTATGTGGAGGTAGTTCGACAAAGGTAATCAATCCTATTGGTGAGATGACTTCATTTGACTACAAAATGAGCACCATTTCTTTAGAACCTGGTAGTACACAAGGACATGCTCACTTATTCAAGGAATCGTCCACTCACCTTCTTGCAAGAAACAAAGAATATAAGGAGAAAATTGAGCAATGGAAGACCATGAAAGAACCCTCGCATCGTATGTGCAAACCTTCATGAATCCAAATGATATTCCATCTCTTCCATTAAGCAAGTTAATCTCATAAGTATATTTGATCTAGAATCCATAAGAAAGACTCAAGGCTTTGTGGTGTAGGGCAAGGAAACCGATAAGTGGGTGAGCAAGATTCTGGAAAAAGGTAAAATGTTCTTCCTAAGATTATTTCATTGTTTAAGTACATGAGTGCAAATTCCATGAAAGTAAGGACGACAAGAGACAAAATTGAAAAAGAGATTGAGCATTAGGATCGAGGTGTTTCCATTGGTGGTGGAAATGTGCAAAGTCGAGTTCTTTCATAGAGGTGTGTCGACACCTAAATTCCACTTTTACAATCTTATTGCCAAACACACACAAATCACTCTCATTCTTGCCAATTCCATTATAATTAGTGATATTTGCTAATAAACTAATGTTTCTTACCACTTTAGCCAATTAACAATGCTTTGTTGATTACGTAACCCCTTTCACATTCAGGATGCCACTTTACGGCAAATCATAAACCAAAACCCTCCTCAAAATAGACAATTAGTGTTTATTAGCTAATTAAGCCTATTTTGCCCTTGATTTGGTCAATATGCCCTAATATTGACTCAAACCCCTCTTATGACCACTCAAAATCACCCCATTCACCTCCACAACGTCTCAACAAGCTTCAAAATCTTATCCTAGCCTCCTAGTTGACCCTAAGCGGTTGATTGAGGCTCCTCACATCTTAATCACTTGATAATTCACTAATTTTGATTAGCAAGGCCTAATCATGATTAATAATTCTAATCTAATTTGGGGCTTTTAGTCCCACATGCACCAAAATACAAGTTTCTCCCAAAAGGAAAACTATAAAAAGAGTGCACCTCTTACCTTAATACTTTACACCATGCTTTGATTTGCATCTCATATAATACATATGATTCATAGCCAAGTTCAATCCTTGCCTAAAACCTTCAACAAGGTTAGTAGATGAATATCTAAAGTGACTTAACAAGTCATTTGGAGAGGTCATTTCACCATTGTTTGGAGTAGCAACCATAACCATTTGATTTCCCTCTTAGGTCTATTTAGGCCCATGTTAGGTAATTAAAGCATATTAGTAGGCATGTTTAGTTAGATTTTGCATTGTTTTCATACTAGTTAAGCATTCCTTTTAGCTTCTATCTTAATGTTACATTCCTAGACTTAGAATCCTTAGCTATTAGGTGGCAATGGTGTTAGCCTTCCTTGATTAGCTTTGTTATTTGCTTTGTAAAAGTTTAGGGTGCTTTCATTTGGCATGCTCAATGGGACAATACCCCATTGCATTCAATTTTTAAAGCTTTTTAACTTAGTTTCAAATTTTTTCATTTCAAGTTTTAGATTAGTTTCAAGTTTCCTAGATTAATTTCAAGTTTTCTAGTTTACTTTCAAGCATTTTAGATTAATTTCAAATTTTTATATGTCAATTTCCATTTTTGAAAGTTGTTTCAACTAGATTAGTGGTACAAGTTGTGTTTTCATGCTTTTTGCAGGATATAAGGAGGTGAAGCCCTATCAAAATTCCCTCAAAATACTAAATATTGAATTTTTTTCAAGAAATCTTCTCAAAAAAACTAGATTTTTGACCACTTACGGAAAAAAAAGGTGCCATGCATTACAAAATGAGTGCCTATGAATCTAGAGGGGTGCATGTGCATGACTGTGAGCACCTGTGCATCACTATGAGCACTCTTGCAACACCGAGTTTTTTGGGTCCTTAGTGAAAAATGTGTCTATGCATGCGACGGTGTTTGTGCCTCACTAGAAGATCCCATGCATTAATGACTGTGAAAAAATGATAGTAGTGTGTCATGCATGATTTGTGAGTGCATGTGCATCAAGAGGGGCACCCATGCATCAAGGTAAAATTTCCTCAAACTTCAAAATTTCAAATTTTGTGTTTTTGGAGTAGCTATCATTTCTAGAGGTTTTTAGTTGTTGTTTTAGTCCATTTATTGATTTTAGAGCAATGTTCCTACAAAATTCACTTAGGGTTTGATAAGTAATTCTTGTTAAAATTGGCCTAGGGTTTTGATAAGTGATTTTTCATGCTTTATTTGAGTTTGGAATAGGGTGTGTATGCTCTTCCCTTGCACTTAGTGTGATCTTGGGAATCAAAAGCACTTCTAAACCACTTTTTGCTATTTTAGAGTAAGTAAGAAAAATCATCATTTCATTGATATGCTTGATCTTTTAGTTTAAGAGATTTTTCATTTGATAAATAATCAAGGCTAAAATTTGTGTATGTTCTTCCCTTGCACCTAGTGTGATCTTGGGAATCAAAAGAAATTTTAGTCTTTCATTAAGAATTACTTGGATTAATTGGGAATAAACCTTATTTTTTGACAAAGCTTGATGGTAGTTAGTTGATTTACAAGCATTTTCATTGCTATATTTCTATGATATTGTGAATCTTGTTGAACTACTAACCATTTGTGTGAAGGACCTAAAACGCTTGTCAAAGAAAGAAGGGCTCTCTTCAAACCAATTCTAACATTCATGTGTGTTATAGGTTGCCAAAGGTGGTCTAAACCAAATTGCTTAATCCAAAAGATAAAAAAACACACCAACACACAAATTCAAAACACTGTATTACAGGTTTTGGTTAAGAGTTATGGCTCATTCGCTTAAAACTAGGACATAACCCCTTTGGCATAAGCCTTAAGCTACAACAATGGGGGTGGTCCTAGGAACCCTAAATTAGTTCAGAGCAAGAGGAAACCTTGTGAACGAAATAGAAATTGCTCCACACTACCGACTTATCTAGTACGCCTTAGTGAGATTAGAGTCAAAGTTATTTCCATTGTGACCCCAAGTGAAAGTATAACTCGAACACTTCAATTCTCATTATACTTGAAGGGGATAAAGTAAATCGAGACACTCCTTGGAAACCTTGGTAAATCGAGCTTGCAGAAGTAAACTTGTGACACATAGAGAGAACTACCTAGGAAGTTTGCCGGCTTGGAGCCATTGTTTTTGTCTTAGTTGTTATACTTGAGAGATCTCACAAAGTGACAATTTTTTTAGATTCAAACTCTTGTTTTTAGAACAAGGGAAAGAATCTCTTGAAGTTGAAACCACATGACATTTCATCATGAAATCTACTTAGTGTCATTTTGTCCTAGTTTTTCACTTTTCCTAAGACAAGGCGAAACTCTGCCAAAATAACACCAAGTTTATTTCAACACCACTTAGTCTACACCCTTGTTTTCTTGTTGCCCATTTTTGGACAAAAGGAAACAACATAGATGAATACTTCTTTGAGATATCACGTGTCCACCACTTTTGTATTCTACTTGTGTGAGTAGGTTGTAATGTCGAAGAGCAAGTGTTGAAAGTTTCCATGGTACGTACTCACGATCTAGTAGGCACCCTTGTCTCAAAAACCCATATTTGAGACTCATTATCATCATAGTTAAGTGGTTTCATATTTTGTCTTCTTTTGATTTATTACATTGCCCCAATTAAAGCCATACAATTGAGACATTTACGTCTTGTTTTTATTTTGAAACTTGACCTAAATCTCTATATTGTATCGTTACGTTACTCACACGTATAGCAATTTCTTGTTATACTAGAAATATTTTTACACCCTAGCTTTATCTTACATTTTTTAAGTGTTGAGGATACATTGTTAGCATTATGATAACATCATTTTGACACTAAAAGTCTTACTTTTCTGAAATCTTGGTTCACGTGTCCAAATAGTGTTGTTACTTGCTCACATTGCTATCGTCCATTTTACAAAACTTAGATTTTGTTAGTGTTTAGAAATTGGTTTCTAATATACCTTGTTAGAGGATCATGTCAACATTATCTTACCATTTAGGCCTTGTTTGTTGCAAACTTGACCTAACTGGTGATATTGTGTTGTCACTATTTGGTTTCAAACCTATCTAGACAAATCATAGGGAGTAAACTTTTTGGTGTGACTAAATTTGAGTATTAGACATCATTTTATTATTCAAAGATAAGCTTGTGTCATATATTACCTTGCTAGGTTGGATTATTGTTTATTCTTTGGTTCTTAGGTCACATTGACCTAGTGGATTTGTGGTTATTCTATAGTCACCATTCTTTGAGACAACATTAGTGTCGTTACGCTGTCAAAATTTGACTAAGGTCCTTTTTAAAACCTTAGTAGAAGTCGTTCATATTATACCTCCTACCTCAAGTATGCCTACTACGAGAATGGGATCCCAAAGATTAGGAGATGATATATTTGGAGGTGATAACCCTCTTTTAGAGGATAATCTCATGGTTGACCATAGTGGTGGAGAGGAAGATTCTCCTCGTATGGATATAGAGCATCCTCCCGCTAATTTTGACGATTACATTTTCCAAAACAAACATGAAGTCCTCATGCGTGTTATGGAATTAGGAGCCGGTTACCTTCCACAATGGACCCTTATCTCATTACTTTGGAATGATTTGTGGATAAGAGTAAGTAGACTGACCTCATCGTATTGTTAATGAAATCTTAAATCCATGTCATGCCTCTACTTCGCAATGTAGAATAATGAGGTACCGTTTGAAAATGACGAAGACTATCATATACCTATAGTTAGGGTACGTTGTGAAGATAACAAGGAACATGCTCATCATGCACAACCTCCCCTAATGAAAATTGTCATGAAGTACCTATTCAAGAGGTGACGTTAGAACAACAGGTCTAAGCCCTTACTCACCAATTGGAAAGTTTAGCTTCACATATACAAAAGGATCAAAGAGATTCTTATGAAGAGATTCTCACAGCAAATAGGGGTGGAAATACACCTAGATTTAATCCCACGTATAGACCTACACCACCCACGCAAGATCCACTTTTCAATCAAGAGTGGTCAACTATGAAGAACGCCCTTCTAGCATTGCAAGAAGGTAAAACCGGTAATAGTAAGAAATACTAGTTCGACAAGTTGTGCCCTTATCCATTTGATAACCTTTCCCACAACACTTTTATTTTCCAAAATTTGACAAGTATAAGGGAAAAGGTGACCCTCATGACCATATAAAATATTTTTATATGACATGCCAAGAAGTCACATATAGTGACAACTATCTTATCCATCTCTTCCCATGCGGAGTTTAGGAAGACAGGACATTTGGCGCATCCCCAAGGGATCTATATCTACATGGCCAGAATTAGCTGAACACTTTGTATGACACTTCTCATTCAATATTGAGAATGATGTCACCATGTTAGATCTTTGCAATGCCAAGCAATAAAATAACGAAAACTTCGTTGCATTTTTACAACGATGGAGAGGATTAGCTAGTCGCTTCCCTTGCTCCATACGAAAAATAGTTAATCGGTTTATTTTCCCCTAACCTCCATCCGGACATTACGTTCCACTTGAAAATGCATTGCAGGTAACACATTTGAAGAGGTGATCGAAAAGCGACTCAAATTGAAAAAGTGTTATTAGCTAGAGGGACCCTAAAGCCCTTTTCACGTGATCATAATGATTCCAAAACTAATGACAAAACAAAGTTTGTCCCTAATAGGAATAAAAACATTGTTAGTGATGGGATAGTAGACTCTAAACGAGTACAAGTTGTTCAAAACAACACTCCTTTAAAGCTTGAAAAGGAGCTCCGCCTATGGAGTATAAGTGTTGTACTTTCACTCCTCTATCTCGACTCAATGTCATCAATACTAAAATAGCTAGAGGTGGTTAATATGGTTAGATATCCTGAAACTATGCCTTATGAGGATGATGCACCTAAACCATCATGGTTTAGAGATAATGAATATTGCTAATTCCACTGCGTTAAAGGTCACAAAATAGATAAGTGTTTGAAGTTGTAGCACTACATCCAAGACTTAATCGAAAGTGGTAATGTGGAGATGGATTCATCCACTCCTAACAAATCCCCCAATACAAAGACTTTTCCTAAACATAATCAGGACAAGAATGCTAATTATGTGTCTAATGAGGAGAATCATTTTGATGCTCTCATTGGTTGTGTAGATACACTGTTGAACATGTCAACACAATAACCCCTATGATATCCCTTGGACTATCTATGTCTAGGCATGTGTCGACAAAGATTGATTATCATGCAGTTCCACATACTTATGACAATAAGGAACCTAGGTTTCAGCATTCCCATCAAAGGATTCCTATCACAACTAGACCTCGTTTGATTCTTCATGCTAAAGAACTTGTTCACTTACCTCTTCCCCCATCTTCAACTCATGGTAAGTGGTATGATTCTGATTCTTTCGAAGATTCCAATCCCAATGATTCTAAGTCTTCTGATTCTTCTAAGATTCCAATCTGAATTATTCCTCTAATATGACTCCTAAGTCACGGTCCTCCCTATCTTCACAGGACCCCATTTCTCAGTCGCCTCAATGACCCCTTCTTTCGTCAAAGAGCTCTCGACTCAAAGTCCTTCTAATCAATCATCCAAGTTGACTCCCATGTCACATTCATCTAATCAACCTCTTGTGGTAGAACAACTACCCACCTTTGATTGATTCATTTCAGAATGAAGAAGCCATTAGAGAATTTATGAGGGTACATGAAGACATTCCTCTAGAAGTTTGTGAGCAAGAAACCTCTTTAGACCTCGATACGTTCACATATTGGGAGGAAGAGATTGATGCCTTTTTTAGAAAATAGAGGAAGACCCTAAGATCACGTTCACATATTGGGAGGAAGAGATTGATGCCTTTTGTCAGAAAATAGAGGAAGACCCTAAGATCATCGAACATGATCCTCCTCTTATTCTTCCATCTTCACATTCTTCATTGGGTGATGAAATGCCTGGGTCTAGCATTGATCCATGACCTATCTTCTCATTACCTAATCATTCTTTATCTATCGGATTCCTCCATTGTAATCTTACCTTGGGTCACCACTTGGTAGCCCATCATCTTCTTCTATATGTGGGCCACCTCCAAGTAGCCCCACATCATCTATATGTGGCTCACCTCCTAGTAGCCCATCTTCATCTATTCTTGGGCCACATCCTAGTAGCTCATCATCTTCTATATATGGGACACCTCCTAGTAGTCCTTCCTCTTCAATCTATGGGACACTTCCTGGTAGTCTGACTTCTTTTGTATGTGGCTCACCTCCTAGTAGCCCATCTTCGTCTATACTGGGGGCATGTCCTAAAACCCCCTCATCTTCGATTCTTGGGCCACGTCCTAGTATCCCATCATCTTCTATCTATGGGACATCTCTAGAAATCCCTCATCTTCAATCTTAGGGCCACATCCTGGTAGTCCTTTATCTTCATTCTATGGGACACCTCCTGGTAGCCCATCCTCTTCAATTTTTGGACCATACCCTTCATGTCCATCACATTTTCCTTTTATCAATGATTGTGGCAAGCCCACTGTCATTCCTCATATCAATGCTATTCGTCCACTTTATTTCCCCCTTCTCGGGATCAGATAAGTCACGTAGTATCTTATAAGAAACCCAAAAATTTCTTCATTAGACTAAGATCAAAACTTCCAAGAGCTCCAAAGCTCCCAACAATTCAAACAATCTTAAAGTTCGAATCAAACGCACTTAAAAAAATACACACCAAGGCACAGGGAAATTATGGTGCAAAGTGCGAAACATATGGATAGGGACCTCAAGCTCCCACACATAAAATCCATGTTTCATGATAAAACACAGTCATCTATTGAG
This sequence comes from Taxus wallichiana var. yunnanensis, assembly GCA_018340775.1. NCBI lineage: Eukaryota > Viridiplantae > Streptophyta > Pinopsida > Cupressales > Taxaceae > Taxus > Taxus wallichiana. The sequence continues at coordinate 498,541,256 of CM031242.1, read as the reverse complement.
TATGAGCTCACCATGATCATTGAGATCGGGGATAATATGAATCTTGATAAGAAAACATGCCTAGTATTCCTTATCAAGGAAATCTCTAACATTGTTGTTGGATCTTATCATGTCAAGTGATCTTGTCGGTCCCACCTTTCAAAAAAGACAAAAATACAAAAAAATGAGAAAAATTTCAAAAAAGGAAAGGCAAACAAACACACATGGCGATCAAGTATTGTATACACATGGATGTTCTTAGTTCCCTTCCTTGCTATTCTTCTATAATTCTTCCTACCATTTTCATCCCTTCGATGATATTTTGGTTAGCCTATTCACACACATTTTGTGACATTTATCTCTATGGTATCCTTTTGAGCTTGGTATTTTATCACCTTGGTAAATTAAAGAACGACTTACTTCTTAGAGATCCTATCACAATCAACATCTAAAAACTTATTGCGAAGAAATTTTGGATATATTTATTGACACTAGCCAATGTCGTCATAACAATCAATTCCACCTCCTTCCATCAGGCCATCGGTGGTTCTTAACCCCTTTTCAAACAAGAGAGCTAAAATAAGTTTTCGAAATTAAAAGAATCAATCAAATAAAAAAGCATAAAGTGAAAGCAAACACTAAAAGCAAAAGCAAATTGATATATAACTCTCTCTTGGGTATTTCCAATAAAATTCTACTGGGATATAGAACCTAACTTACAGTAGAGAAATATTACAATTAGAATAAAATCCATATCTGTCGAGGCTTTATGGATGTAAGTGTTGCAATGAAAGCAATGTATGGCTTTCCTTCCACAATCCATTCAAAAAATCAACTTTGAAAAAAAAATCATTCCTACACATTGGCTAGGGTGTCTTCACTTGTTGTCTATCAAATCTTCCCTCCAAGAGGTAATAAATTCCACATGCACACATTGGATCTGTATGAGCGAACATGATTAATATGTTACCAAGTGTCTTTTTTTGGACCTTATTCAAACTCTTACTCTAGTATGTATCTTGTCTCATGATTTGTGCCTTTGGCTAACCGCTTCTTCATCACGAGGCTTCTAAGTTACATTCACATCATTCTTCTACTTCATTTAGAACATCCATGTGTATAAGATTTCCTTTTTCTATGTTTGCGGGCACCTTTGTCTCCTTCACAAAAACAATATTCCACTTCTTTCGATCGTGTGCTTCTTGGCCAACTTACACAAGGGCATCCTTGCTCCTTCCTAGCACATCATTGGGTTACGTTCATCATCATGTTGAGCCTATCCATATGTTAAGGTGAACTTATTAATTATGCATTGTAATTAGGTGGTTTATTATTATTATTTATGGTTATGATTATATAATCGTTATATTATTTTATTGCATACATACGAGATTATTGTTGCATTGTTACAACAACATATTTGTTTGTACCTTATTTTGTTTACGCTTCTGGATGTATTTTGGAATATTATATATGTAGATCAAGGATTTCACACTTGTTATACTGTCCCAAGTTAATGTACCAAACTAAACACAAAAACCACGAAAAACTCCAATGAAATCGATACGATGGACAAGATCCGAAGATGTAGGCGGATAAGGAGGTCGATGTAGATAAGACGGCGCACACGAGCAATTCACACAATAGATCCGAGTAACTGCGAGACACCAATGCTTGACGTAAAAAAGATGGCGTTAAAGATATTTGGGTGGACTGCCCGAGAAGCGGGTCCGGGAAGCGATAAGCTTCCTTGGCGGATGTCAGTCCACGTTTTCAATTAAGTAGAGAAGCATACATGATAAAAGATGTGCATATAAGACTAGATTTTCTGATTATAGTAATGAAACCGAATTTAAACAACAGACAGAAAGCTACAGAAAACAGGAAACTGTAAAATAAAGCTGGATTTGTGTTACCTGTGTCCTTTTTACCTATCTGCAGGATGATCGGCGTCGATTAATAAGGATCGGCGTCGACTGATGTGATCGGCGTCGACTATGAAGAATCGGCGTCGACTGTATAAGATCGGCGTCGACTGAAAGTAGATCAGTTGATCAGGGACAGTGCAAGAAGATTCGGAAATTGGAAAGTGATGGACAGATAGTCGACGTCTGTTGGATGTGCGAAAGTCGGTAAGATACTGGAACAGAGTCACCAGAGGATCGATGGATACGTGCGATGTTGATATGATAGAAGCAGAGTAACGGTGCTCCTCTCAGGGATTGATTCGGACAGGATCTGCCCTCATTCGATACACTTGATGCTAAAAGATTTCTCTTTCTTACAACCTGTGTCTCTTTCGCGATCTGTCCCTTTGTTTCGCTCTGTTCGTGCGCGTCCTTCTGTTCGTGTGTTTTTCGATCTTTTTCGGTCCTAGAACTGAGTTCTGGACTTGCTTTTATAATCGGCGCCGCTCGTAGAAAATCAGCGCCCGGCCAGTATAGGTCGGCGATCGATCGCGGGACAGACTCCCGAGATGGCAAAAATGATTGATTTCTAGAAAGATGAGAATTACCCCAAATACGGGAAATATCCCGCTTGGGGAAGAGGAAAAATAGGGGTGATACATAGATAGAATAAATTTGGGGTAGATAAGTGATTAGGATACATGGGAAGAGGTGTAATTAAATATTTAATATTTAATTACTCACGGAGTAAGATACTGATAGGGGTGAATTAAACTTAGGATAGATTTTTTAAACCACAAATCGGATAATATCCCAAGGGGATAAGCGGTGACGTAAACGTGCCCCGGGTTACCTAAGCGGGTAAGCGATGTGAGGGACACTAAATTGAGTAACCAATTTTAAGTGTCTACATATAATTATGAATATTTTTTTGCACCTAACATATTGTTTGTTTGTACATTAGTTGTCCAATATCTATAAGTATTACATACCTATACCATTGTATTCAATTTTCCTTAACATTACTAAAATTGTCGGGCTTATTTTGCTCTACAATTTCATTTGGTACCGAGAGAAGGTGACCACTGTAGGTTGGAGAGAGGTTGCAAAAGGTAGAAGTGTCTTGGAGAAGAAATCGGCTTTCCAGGAGAGCCAGTGTTGCCTCTAAGCGGCGTCCCGGACATCCACGCATCCCTCAACCCATGTTCGAGTTCCTGTGTTTGGAACGCAATTTGTTTTACTGCAATTGTGCCCCTACACTAGGCAAAAAAATTTGCAAGCAAATAAATTCAATAAAAAAAATATCAATTTTCCCGTTAGGGAATTTCTCCACTAAATTTAGTGGATCTTATTCTCTCTGCTAAGTCTAGCAGGACTACTACATTGGAAAGGACTATCAAATTTGGAGACCTATTTGTTTAATGGACCAATCTCTCCATTAGAGTTCTTCATTGCAGATTGAGCTTGTAGTGCATTGCACGGTCGAGCTACCGAGTCTTGTTTGACCTATCACCGAGCTAAGTTACTACTCCCTGATCGAGCTCCTACCGAGCTTTCAGTGCCCCTTTCCCCTACCGTCTTGTGAATCTACATTGAAAGGTGAGTTACATTATTTAAAAAGGCGTGGATCACGCAAACGTTGGAGGCAAGTTGTCTATACATTGGTGTGTCGAGCCTTGTATTTGGAAAAGCCAACACATTGGTGAGTTGGGCAGTGTTACTCCTGTCTAAGGTGGTTGAGCCATCCTTCATTGGCGAGTCTTGGAATTTTGAACTTCTTTTGCACACTGTTCGAGTTGAACGGCGAGTTTGACATTGAAGAGTCGTTAGACCCCTGCCCACACTGAACCAAGCAGGCTGAACTATTACCAGATCCATACGAGCCATCCCGCCATGATCAAAGGCCGAACTGTTTGATTTCAAGCGGATCGAGCCGCGCTACACAACGCAGATCCCTGCAACCGGTGTAAATCCATTCAAAAGTCAAAGGATCCTACACAATAAAATAACGGCGGTGGCAATACAAAGAAACATCGGATTGATCAAAGCAAAAAACGGTGAATGTAAATCAAGAGCGGCAGTAAAGGATTTCTAAATAACGACCTCTACCAAAAACAAATAAGGAGATTAACAAAGCAAAGCGACGAAGGAGAGAGAAAAAAAGATCAGATCCAGATTTCCAATTACAAAGCCTAAACCGCATTCCTCCAAGCATGCAACCACGTAGTCACTCCCTACCACATCGATGCTTTTAAAAGGTCGGGCCTTTAAACATTTGTTTAAATACAATTTGCTTCGATTTATATCTTAAGCGCTTAGAGTGCTAAGGGGGTAGTGGAAAAGGCTTAGGAGTAAGAGGTGAGGGTTTGACCCCACCATAGTTGTGTGGTTTTATAAACATTGAAAATTAGCAGCAAAGTTGGGAGAACCGTCATACTTAGCAGCTCAAACCCCTAAACTACCTAGTCACAGCTAAACAAGTAGCTAAACTTAGCGGAGAGAAACCTAAAAAGGGTAAAAAATAATGTCCCACATCACTTTTTTTTTCTAAGCATTTTTCCTAAAGGGGTGGTACTTAAAAACAACATTTTATGTTATTTTGTTTTGCGGTTTTTTACCTTTCAGAGTCGTTTTGAGCTCAGGAGGCCACTCGGGGCCTGACAAAAACAAAAAAATTTGCTCGTCATTCAATTTTTCGCATATTAGATGAAATTGTAATATTTCAGTGTATTTTTTAGTGCATTGTACTAATTTGTAGGTTACCATATTCAACCGCAAAACATTGTAATTTGCTTTAAAATGGCAGAGAAATTGTAATCCAAATCGGTGAAAATTTTGGTTATAAAACACTCACGAGATCTTTGATCTCTTTCGCGGCGTTAGGTATAAGCGGTGCCTCTGCAGGAAGCACTTACGGGTAAAGTCATCGCGACTACTACTGCACTTAACGCCTAATATAGTTGTGCAACAACATCATCTTGGCATCGACCCTTTAAATCGACGAAGAGTAATAAGGACACAATACACATACTTTGAGCCCTCTCATCCATCTCGTGAACGATTGAATGACGTAAATACAAACATTGAAATTATCTCGAGTATATAGCAATCTTACGCGCACGTATGAGGATATTTCTTTGAGTCGGTATCAATAATTGCACAAACCCCTTTTAGTACTTTCTTTATACAAAGTATCGATTCTTTCACATGCGTTAACGCCTCTTTCATGTACTTCTTTGAGTATATGGAAAGGGTGAGCTTCTTCCACGTCTTCGACAAATATATCGGAAGGGTGCGTATATAGAAAGGTTTGGTATATTAGATTGACGGTATATAGATTGGGAGACCATATACTTGGAGTGATAAGATCCTTACCCTTATTCATTGATTACTCGCAAAATGGGCACCAATGCCCCCAAGTTATTTCTTCCAAATTCACAACTTCTAAGAGGAGATAACTATGCAGCATGGAAGACAAAGATCAAAACACAGCTTGAGTTTGAAGAGATTTGGAATGTTGTGGATGGTTCTTTAACTAGATCAACAACTGATACAACCCAACAATGACAGTTTGATAGATCTAATCAAAAGGCCAAGCTAATAATCTTGTTTGCAGTGTCCGACGACGTGCAACCCCACATTCGTGATGCCAAAACAACCAAAGAAGCATGGGATAAGTTGAGCACAGTGTATGAGGCCAAGAACAAGAATGCAATACTAAATTTGTAGATTCAGTTACACACACTGAAGTTCAAAAAAATGAGAAAATAGAAGCTTTCTTGCAAGAAGAGTTACAAAATTAAGGGCTTCACTTCTATCCCTAGGAGAGGAGGTCATTGATACAACTCTCATTCCCATTGTTTTGAGAGCACTCCCTCCTTCATACCGCATTTTTGTGACAACACTCAACTTGTCAGATCAGACAGTTTCTTTTGACAAGTTAGTGAATCTACTATAACAAGAGGAAGTAATGTACAAAAATATGACGAAGAGGAGCAGACACTTTCTTCTCATCAAAAATGGAAAGGAAAAGGAAAAGGAAAACCTAATTCCTCTCAAAATTCCCAAACACAACATCAACAAGGGGACAAGCAAAAAAAATAAGAAGAAATGTCCTATCTGCAAAAGAGGACATGAGTTAAAAGATTGTTGGTTTAATACCTATAAGAAAGGTTCATCAAGTAATTCTGGACCTCAACACCAACAATCTCATAAGGGACATTCAAACTACAATCAAGGGTAGAAGAAGGGGAACTAGAGAAGAAAACCCCATCAGCAAGGAAATATAGCTTGAGCAAGAAGAACATTCAGATAATGAAGACTTCTTGTACACTAGCTCAATAAAGTGAACCTTCCACGTCATCTAGTGATGTTTGGTATGTTGATTCGGAGCCACTCGACACATGACTAGCCACAGAGATTGGTTTACCACAATGAGGGACACGCCTTCAAAAAATCATGTTTCATTAGGTGATGATTCTTCATATACAATACAGGGGATTGGGAACATTTCTCTTCCTCTTGGTTCATGCAATTGTAGATTGTCAGATGTACTATATGTCCCTAGGTTGAAATTTTTTTTACCATCGCTAGTCAACTCTTAGATCAAAATTTGAAAATTGACTTTGATAGTCATTTCGGCAAGAAAATGTGTTTAATTCAAGACAAATCACGAGGCTCGAAAATTGTTGCAAAAGCCTCCAATGTGGGACGTATGTTCTAGCTTGATTTTGTCCACAAAGATGATCAAGCACTTGTGGCTAAGAATTCTACATTTGCATAGTTGTGGCATTGGAGACTTGGTCACATTAGTTTCAAGTATCTTGAAACACTTTGCCATCTCTCTATAAGAATACAAATAAGTGTCCTCACTTGCCTAACATGCAAACAACACATAGCTTCATTCTAAGAGTACTTATTTAGCTCATGATAAGATTGATCTGGTTCATACCGATATTTACGGTCTAATGCAACCTAAGTCATTCTGGATTTCAATACTTCATGCTTTGTGTTGATGACTACTCGAGAAAAATGTGGATATATTGTCTTCGTAAGAAAAGTGATGCTTTTGAGACCTTCAAAAGTTCAAAGTGGTTGTAGAGAATGAGATTGGTCATCACATCAAATCTCTTCGCTCAGATTGAGGGGGGAATTCACCAATAATGAGTTCAAAGCCTACCTACAAGCTCACAAGATTCGTCGACAAATGCCTCCTCCACACACACCACAGTAGAATGGTGTTGTTGAGAGAAGAAATCATACTATCATGGAAATGGTGCGATGCATGATCGATGATTCGGACTAAGCGAGGACATTTTGGGCGGAAACAAAGACTATTGTATATTTATTGAACAAAGTGTCGATAGTTGATCTTGATGGAGTAACACCATATGAAGCATGGTTGAAATGGAAACCATTTGTTGCACACCTCAGAGTATTCAAGTGCAAAAAAGTATGCACATAACCAAGCATAAGAGAAAGAAGTTGGATATGAAATAATAAAAACTCATCTTCATTGGCTACAATGAAGAGACTCTTGGGTATAGATTGATGGATCCGAAGACCAAGAAAGTCTACACCAACATAGATGTTGAGTTTTTTTAGAAGAAGGAAGCAAAGACTCCTCTAGACTCACCTAATGTATATTTTTCACCTATTGTAAAAATAGAAGCTGATGTTCCCGATGATGATAGTGATGATGGGGATGATGGTGATGATCAAATAGAACCATGACCCATGGGAGTAGTTCAATGTATGCCCAAGTGGTATACTAGCATGATATGAGATGCAAAATTGGATGCTCCACCGGATAAATCAACCACTAGACCAAGGACTCACAATAAAACACGAGAAGAAGTAAACTTTTCTTTGATGAGTAGAGTTATTGAATTAGATGATCCGTCTGCAGTCTAGAAGCCCTATATCAAAAAACTTGGAAAGATTCCCTGGATGTTGAGTATCAATCGGTGGTGAAAAATAACAATTGGCGATAGCTTGTCGATCTTTCACCAAGGAAAAAAACCCATTGTTGCAGATGGATATTCAAGACAAAGTACAAAATAGATGGGACCATAGACAAGTATAAATCAAGACTGTAGTAAAGGGTACACACAAAAAGAAGGCATTGATTATGAGGAGACATTTTATCCCACAACTAAGATCAAAACGATCAGGATGATTTTTGCTCTAGCTACACAATTTGGTTAGAAATTCCATTAGATGGACGTGAAAAGTGTCTTTCTGAACAGAGATCTACAAGAAGAAGTCTACATGACTCAACCTAAGGGATATGTTGTACCTGGTGAAGAAACAAATGTATGCAGACTCAAGAAATCTCTGTATGGCCTTAAACAGGCACCCCGGGCTTGGTACATCAAAATTGATGAGCATCTCATACAACATGGATTTGTCAAAAATCCATACGATCCCAATCTCTACCTCAAAAAGCAGGGGAGGGGGAGATTGTGATTATTGTTGTCTATGTCGATGATCTAGTCATCATTGGCAGTTCAGTGAAGATGATTGATGTAACAAAGAAAGATCTTAAACGATCGTTCGACATGATAGATCTCGGGTTGATGCACTATTGTCTTGGATTGGAAGTATGGTAGAAAGAGAATCACATATTTGTTTCTCAGTTTAAGTATACCAAAAAATGCTCAAAAATTTAGGATGATGGATTACAAACCTATTACTACACCGATGGAAATGAGATTATGCTGTTCGGATCCATCTCCCGTGGTAAATGTAACTCTCTATCGGCAGTTGATTGGGAGTCTCATTTACCTCACTTATACTAGACCGATATCACATTTGTAGTGAGCTATCTATCCAGGTTCATGTAGGAAGCTAGAGTTTTTCATTGGAAGGCAACAAGGTGGATCTTGGTCTAGAATACAAGAAGAATGATCAATTCTTCTTGATTGGATATTTAGATTCGAGATCATACAGTAATATTGATGACAGAAAATCCACTTCAGGATTTGTATTCTTTTTGGGATCTGGACCAATATCATGGGGAAGTAAGAATTTTTTTGTTTCTCGCTCTTCTGCTGAATTCGAGTATCATTCTATAAGTGAAGTTGTCGTGAAGTGATATGGCTACGTCGCATACTTGAAGGACTTGGAATACCACATGACAAACCTACCACCATGTATGTAGACAATGAATGTCTCCTCAAACTTGTTCACAATCCAGTGTTTCATGAAATAACAAAGCACATTGAGGTAAGGGTACATTTCATACACGAGCATGTCTTGAAACACAACATACAACTTCATTTTTTCCCAACATATGAACAATGAGAAAATATCTTCACAAAGTCACTTACATGTGACAAGTTCAAGTTGTTCGAGAGAATTCCTCTCAAAGATCACTTGAGGCAATGCAAAATTAAGGGGGAATGTTAGGGTAAACTTATTAATTATGCATTGTAATTAGGTGGTTTATTATTATTTTTGTATGGTTATGATTATATAACCGTTATATTGTTTTATTGCATACGTGAAGGATTATTGTTGCATTGTTACAATAACATATTTGTTTGTACCTTATTTTATTTTTGCTTCCCGGATGTATTTTGGAAGCTTATGTAATTATGAATATTTTGTTGCACCTGTGCAACATATTGTTTGTCTGTACATTGGTTGTCCAATATCTATAAGTATTGCATCCTGCACCATTGTATTTGATTTCCTGAACATTAATAAAATTGTCAGGCTTCCGCCCATGTTCTACAATTTCATTAGGTTACATTCATCATCATGTTGAGCCTATCCATATTGGCCCCCGATCTAACTTCGCACGTGAATATTTTTCCTTTGAATATCCCCATCTAACGTTGGGGGCCATCTCACATCTTCATTTTCTTACACATACGCATGACATTCTACCCTTGTACATCTCATATGTCTCTGGGGCATCCACATTTCTTCATTTCCTGTGCATAGCTTCAAAAAAATTCTAGAAAATAAAAAACATTCAAATATATTTCACAACTCCCAAAAGCATCCAAATAAACATAAAACACCCAAACAAATTGGTAAGAAAAATTCAAAAACCCAAAAAAATTCAAAACCACAAATTTATCTTACCATTGTGTAGTTCTCTTCAATACCTTTCCAACTCAAAAAAATGGAATCGTTTTGAGGTCAGGATCGAAACTTATAGCCTCTTGAAGATAAGAGCTAAAACTACACAAAGCATATATGCCCAGTGCCCTTGCAATTCGTGACATGATCTCTCTTCTCCAAGCATAGGCACTGGCACCCTTACATTCATGCAAAATCCAATTTTCTTCATGCATAGGCGCCAGCGCTTTCAAGCATTCCTCTTTAAGTGTAAAATCACAATTTTCGACAGCATAGGCACCTAGGAGCCCTTGAGTTGGCATAAGATCTCTTCTCCAAGCGTAGCTACCCAAGTGCTCTTGCATGGCATTTAAGATGCACAAAATAACATTTTCTCCCACGTGAGCTCCTTATCACACAAATTGAAATTGACTGGTCCCAATTTCACAAAATCTAAAAATTTCAAATTTATCTTGTCATTGCGTTCGCTTGAATACCTTTCCAACACAAAAAAAACATATTTGTTTCGAGATCGGGAGAAAAATTTGTGGCCTCCTGGAAGGTAGGTTGTGCACTCGGTGTTGTCACAAGTGCCCTTACATCATGCACAGTACCCATGCACCCTTACATCATGCACAGCGCCAGGCGCCCTTGCATCATGCATAGGTGCCCAAGAGCCCTTGCATTTCTTCTCCGCATTGCGTGTTACCTCCTTTTCTCCCACATGAGCTCCTTTTCCTCCCGCGACGTGTTTCTCACCCCTAAAGTTCCCTGAACTATGCAGCAATGGTTATTTTTAATAAATAATTATTTTTGGCATGTTTTCGCTACATTAGGGCATATTTTTGCTTCTTGACGGCCTTTTCTACTACATGGGGCATATTTTTACCTTACGGTCACTTTTAGTGCTTGTCTCATGACTTCACTATCTCTTCTATAATATTTTCTTCCATAAAAATCTAAAAATCAAAACAATCAAATTTTCTCAAAAAATTGGTAAAAACCATTAAAAATCTAAAAATTGCAAAAATTCAAAATTATACAAAAAGGAAAACAACATGTATGCAATTTGAAGCTCATGCTACAATTGATTATTATCATTGAACATAAAAATATGTCTTACAAAAGCGTCTTTCTATAGTTCTTGCTTGTTCTAGTCTCAAACGACTTGCGGATCATCGTGATCTACCTCCATTAACAAAAGCTCGGTTGCATGCTATGTCGGTACTCCTATGCAACAATGAGTTGCCAGAGATTGTTTCGTAGTGCACGAAAGATTTTCCGTGGGACTACTTGTGTCTTTCGTTATTCCCTCTTGCATGTATCCTTGCACCTGGGCACCATTTTTAACCCTTTTCATTACAACACAAACATTTGGGAACCGCTATGACTTGATAACATAAACATTGGTGTAACTGTCTTAAACGTTATTTGTTTGAGTACGTGTGATTGTACTAGTTTCTTTGTTAGGTTAGTGGTTTAATTTCTCGTATTGCATACATTTTGTATGTTGCATGGAGATAAATATCATTTTACTTTATCGTATTGCATTACATAATGTATGTTGCGAATGGAGTTACATATTTTTAGCGATAGAAACAATTGTTAGTAAGTTAGCTTTCCATTTTATCTTACTCTTTTGTTTATTTTAAATAAGGGCCGATGATGTAGACCTAGGGGCAAAATGATATAAATAGGTTGCTTAATTAAAAGGTTGATGCAAAGATTGAACTTTTCCTATATTCTCCATTATCATTTATTATCACAACTAATTTTTCTTCTAAAATCACCCAGGAAATAAACAACCATGTTTATTCTTATCCTTATTTCTTCTCAATATCCAAGGGTTTCATACCCATTCTAACCTATTTTATTTTATCCATTTCAATCATATTTTCAATCGTCAATTGACTTCTTCTATTACCCCATCGACACTCGAGGGGGAATCCTTCATCCTATTAATTTCTCTTCAAAATTTTACCTATTTTTGTTTTTCTACTATATTTGAAGTGAAGTCACTTACTTCACCTCAAACATGGGAAAATATAGACACCTAAATTCCAGCTTTTCAATCTTATTGCCAAATGCACACAAATCACTCTCATTCTTGCCAATTCCATTATAATTAGTGATCTTTACTAATTAACTAATGTTTCTTACCACTTTAGCCAATTAACAACACTTTTTTGATTATGTAACCCCTTTTGCATTCAGGATGCCACTTTACGGAGAATCGTAAGCCAAAACCCTCCTCAAAATAGACAATTAGTGTTTATTAGCTAATTAAGCCTATTTTGCCCTTGATTTGGTCAATATGCCCTAATATTGACTCAAAACCCTCTTATGACCACTCAAAATCACCCCATTCACCTCCACAACATCTCAACAAGCTTCAAAAGCTTATCCTAGCCTCCTAATTGACCCTAAGCGGTTTGACCGAGGCTCCTCACATCTTAATCACTTGAAAATTCACTAATTGTGATTAACAATTCTAATCTAATTTGGGGCTTTTAGTCCCACATGCACCAAAATACAAGTTTCTCCCAAAAGGAAAACTATAAATTGTTCGTGATGCTTTGGGAGGTATGTGGAGTTATTTTGTGATGCTTTTGGAGGTATATGGAGTTGTTTTGTGATGTTTTGGGAGGTGTATGTTATTGTATTATGATTTATGCATACTCATGTGGGTTCGGTTGTGTTTTGTAATGTTGAGGATTGATGCTCCTCATTGAGGGTATGTTTTTAATTCCCCTTTTGACACTATGTAACTACAGTTATGGTCTTGAGTTTTGTGAAACCTTTGTATGTGTACTGTTTGGAATTCCATGTTGTTATAGTATGCTTATGTTACAAGTACTTTTGTGTGAGGGGCATGTGTGTGACAAGTATTATATTGAGTGGGTTATGTATGTTCTTTCCATGGTTCAATTGAGTTCTTGTGATGTGATATAGTCGTGAAGGTACATATCATGATGTCTTGTGAACCATTAGTGTTGTGTTTGGCCCTGATGTGGTATTGTGATGTCAGTTTCTGCTGGGCACCCACAAAAATAAATAAACTAAAATCTTAAAACAATGAAATATTAAGATCTTGAGATTAATAAATATTGTTAAGGGAAAATAGTAATTAGGTAATAATGTAAACTGAAAAATGCCAATCTTCACAGAACATTAAGAACTTGTCAAACTTCCCTTCTTCCTTGTGGTCACACTTTAGCAACAAGTATCATTTCATTGGTGACATGAGACATTGATTGTTCCCTCCTTGCTCATGAGAACCTCTTTTAATCTTGGTATTGTGTCGCATCAAGGACGATGCTCTTATCGGGAGGGAAATGTAGTGCCACCATAAATAATATTAAAATAAAATTGAATTATATTTTTTAAAGGAGAACGAGATGAATGTGTTTAGTGAGAATTGATGGTGGTTGGTGTAAGGGTAATGTGGTCTTGGAGTGTGGGGAGGGGTTTCTGTGGTAGGTGAGCTGCTGGAAGTGATGGTTTGGTGGTGGCGTGTGGACAGGGCATGGACGTCCCTTCCTAAGCGTCATTAGGACCTGTCACTTTCTTTGCATAATAATTCATGCACTTTATTTTGGATCCAAAGGCATAGACCACATGGAAACCCCCCATCAACGTTGTAAATTTAACAAAAATTGGATAGTTATAGCCGGTCACGCGAAGTTGGATATCTTTCTCGATAGCCATCCTATAATCAACGCCATTATGAGTTAAATCGCCCAACACATGGAGAGAGCTCGACACCCAAATATCTCCTCATTTTACTTTATACAATTTGGTTGATCTGTCATTATTTGTATTGAAACGGGTTCAATTGTCTTTGAGATGAAATGTCTACATGACGTTGGTTTGTTGTTGTATGCCTTGTTTTGTTTTCCGTATGCAAAATAAGAAGAAGATTGAGGTTAGAAGGTGTTATTTTTGGTGCATTATCTAGTTTTATTGTCTTTGTTTTATTTCTACTTCGAGCACTGTAGCTATCTGTCATATCACCGAATCACAAAGCACCCTTATGTTTGTACAAGTGCATATACTTGAACTCACGGTGATGATTGGATAACATGGGTACTATCTCCAAGTTGTGGGACTTGCTACTTGAGATAGACCTCCAAAGAAAGTCAAGGTTCTTGCTCCTAAACTACCCGCCACAATCTACTCTAATGCAGATAAGTTAACTATTCTAATCTAAATTTCCAAGGGACCAAGGAGAGAGAATGCATAAAATGAAAGCCTACACTAAAGCGGTGATACACCGTAAAAGGAGGGTGTGAGAGTAGTCTCCAAATGTGTGAAATACAGAGGCAAAGTGCACACTAGAAGAGGTGATGACAGCTCTCCATAATCTAGCAAAATGCATTCACAAAGAATATTCCAAGCACCAACAATGACAATGAATTCCGCAAGAACATAATAATAGACACAATATTCTTGTAGAAAGATAAAAGGGGCAAGAAGAATGCAAGAAAACACAAATAGGGGAAGATACATCCACAAACTTGTATTTTATTGCTTCCTGGTATGCACAGTTCAATCTATTACAAGATAAGGGCCTGGATCACCATGCAAGGAGTCCACTACAAGGGCCTGCAACACACTGGCTTCACAAAGCAATTTTGGCAGAGCTTTGCTACCCAAAAACTCTCTCCCTTTACAATGAGCCCAACACTCCAATTTATAGAAAATGAGAAGGAAAAGAGAAGGGAAAATGGAAATCCTGAAATCTGTCCTTCAACCACCTGTAAGAGGCATTAAATTGAGTGAAATGGTTATACATTACTTGCAAAAGGCTCCCCATACTGTCCCATGTGCTGCAGCAGAGAAAGAATGATGACCATGCCTCTTAATTGCACTCCCAGCTACCAAATAAAACACTGTTCTGAACCCGGCCACATTTTCTTAAAAATCAATCAATTTCTGATCAAATCTGGAATTTCTTGATTGCTTGCAGCATCGGGCTCGGAACCATGATTCCAACGGTACCAATTTTGTGTGATTTCGTTGAGAAATGCAAAAGTTATGTTCTTCTCGAGGGCGGCTATTTTGGGTCTGGCAGGCGTTTTCTATCATTTGACGGGAATGAGCATTAACTGACTGGAGCCGAATATGTTTCCTTATTTAAATATATCTACCCTCATTAAAAATAATAAATCCAGTTTTTGTGGCGTAGAGGACGTCGTGCTCGTTCCAGAAAGTCCAATTTTGTGAAAATCGGAGCTCGGAGTCAAAAGTTATGGTTGTTTGAAGTTCCACGGGTCAAATGTTGACTTTTCTCCTCTGCCTTCGGCCGCTTCGGCTTTTCGCGTCCCACGCGTCCCTTTGTCCCAAATGTCCCAGTGCTGCACGGGACAAATTCTTCCGAACCGCCCGAAATGGGCTTCCATCTCCTTTTTTCTCACGGTGACACGTGGCGTGATCTGGTTGGCTTTTGGATCCTTCTGCTATTCGCATCCTCGCGCGTCCTTTGTCCCACTTTTCGCAACATTGATAAAATTTCCCATTTCGGCCGAACCGGCCGGCTTCAGCGACTCGCGGCCCCGATGTCCCATTTGCTTTATGGCCGTTTGGGACAAATTTTTCCGATTCGCCGCTTCGGTTCCTACGGTTCGCGTACTTTGTCCCGCGCGTCCTTTGGGTCAGTAAGTTCTCATTTCAGCCCGTTCGTACTGCATGTACCTTCACCGTAACTGCTCCGGGGCTGCCTTGACTCATTTTGGCCGATTTGCGTCCTCCGCGTACTAATTGCTGCCTCGATGTCCCGCATCGCCTGTTTGGTCAGCTTAGTCAATTTTTTCAACTTTTCGGCTTGATTCGATTTTCGTCCCTCGCGCCCCTTTGTCCCACTTGTCCCAAATGCTGCAGACACGCCCAAGCGGCCTTTCGGCCGTTCACGCCTGATGTTCCAACTGTCCCAAGGACCGCTTGGACTAGGACTTAGCCATTTTTCGTGATTTTTCCTGGCCCGAGCCTGTTTTTGCAATTTTTGTTACCTTTCCTCAGTAACTTGCTCTCTTACTGACAGGGGGAGTTAGAAAATATGAGGGACCCTAGAAACATGAAATTTTTGCCATGACTTAATCTATTTTCCGGGACTTGAGAATTTGATGCATGTTATCAAATTTACCTTGAGGGGTGAATTTTGGATAACAACTACCACTTCATTGTTCTTGCTCTTTATCTTTTATTTTGTAGTCATGTCATATTGATAAAGACATTAAAAGTTCCCTTTTCTGCTATCCAATTTGAACCTCTACAAGTTTTGTCGCTTTGCGCTTCTTATGCTACGTGAAGCACTATTTTTGTCCATTCTCAACACCTTGTGGAAAGGGTTGGTTCACGGAGGCAATTTGGGAGATATGGGTTCCTCACGAGAAAGTCACACTGTTTCACCTACGCAACAAATAGGTCTTCAACCTTGATCAATTGACATTTCTTGCGTATGCCTATCTTGTGCCAAAATGTGAGCGCTATAACATGGTATGGACGTCCAACAAAGCATAAAAGATAGAGTAATTTTGGCAGTGTTGTAGTCAGCAAGCATTTTGGTAGAAATGGATGCAAAATGTGAGAGCATACACATGGCATTTATGGGAGAAGAAGTGTTGTCTCGGTTTCTAGACCAACTGTTATTAATTATAATGGCAAAGCTTCCTATTATCACTGTTGTCAAAATGTAGGTTGCTTTGTAAAGGATGGAACAACCTCCTCTCTTTTCCAGCCACCACATTGTCAAAATAATATATCAAAATGTGCCCATCATCTACACACCCGCATTTTTTCATTCAAAGCATACTTGGAACATGTGTGAACCCGCACTGGCTGACACACAATCATGGGTTATAGACCAATCTAAGATTTCTTCAAATTCCCCATCCCCAGCTTAAACAACGATCATATGGAATTAAGGTGGGATGAATACAATGTACTATGTGTCTGCAAAAGCATTTACTGTCTCTCCCAGAGAGTTGGAAGCTTCTTCGGGACATATTTTACAATATGTAACCTTGGTACTAACACTTCAAAATGCCTTCCTTGTGTGAAGGGCATAAATAGGTGTACCTTTAGTGGGATGGAATTTGACCCTTGCACTAGGCATTATACTCTTCTCATTGGCCAATCTGAGTATGCTTCCATGTCGAGGATGAGATTTATTAGGAAGGTCTTGAGAGATACATTTTAATAGACATTTATGATTCAGAGTCTGATGCATGGACTGTACTCGAAATGGTTTTGTTGGTTAGTATTGGTTTAACAGTGGGAATGGGTATTTACTCAAAAGGATTTGATTGGAAGATCACTGGGGCATCAAATAAGTTTCTATTAGTAGTCCTTAAGCCAAGTCTCACTTCCATTGAGAGACTTTTGTTTACTTGAGTGAAAATGGACGTTTTGTGATGAGGTGTGGTTGCAAAGAGGAAACTTTTGGATGCTCAAATTATTTTGTAGAATGGGTATAGAAGATTCCAAGCAATGTAAAATGGTGGAGTTGTGGATTCATGTGAGTTGTTATCAGAATGCTAAGAGGGGGAGTTGGAGCTTTATGAAATGCGGGTGAACCTACCTGGAGAACCTCATGCTCTGCAGACGCTAATATTTTCCAGGCATGGTTTCCTTACCTGTATCTTTTATAATTTTCGTATAATTTGGTTTTTCATTTGCAATATAATAGAAATGTTAAACCATTAGATGCTTAAACATTTGATTATTTTGAATAGACGTGTATCGTAAAACAATAATACGTCACCTTGTGACTTACGCATTGCAAATAAACCTTGGTGTAAACCTTAGACTTAAACCCACTTTCTCAGATGCTTGGAAACTCAGTAATCAAAATGGATAGCTGCAGCCCCTCGAGTGGGCTAGTTGAGTTTGAGTTCGTCGTTAAACCTTGTCATCGTCCTTTCGTAAAATTAGGTAAATTACAATTTTTAAAGACTCACAAAACAACCTTCGGGCCCTAAAAAGGGATGGCAAGTTCGTCTGTGTCCCTCGTTATGTGGGGAGTTGTATCAAGCTTTAGATTGACCCAAATCAACCATTTGTACTCTCTTCACCACTCCTCTAGGAGCCTTGTTACCTTGTTTTGCACTTTTAGGAAGTTGTTAAAATTGAAAAGTTGGGTTTCATATCACTCACCGTTTGGCCATTGAACAATGAAATGCTTGCCTCACCTTAAACCCCAAATAATTTTTACTAGATAATTTCCTAGAACCTTCGGTTTGGGAAAAACACATTCCTAGTTAGTTTGGAAAAGGGGTTTCGTAGGCCTCTGGTTGTTGTTTGACTAGGTCAAACTTGGTCGATTATGACCAGTGGCTCTAGAAAACCATCTACCAATTGTACACCATTCACCAGTTTCGGATTTCATCAATCCCTATGGATTCTTGGTATATAGGTGGACATGTAGGAATTTTCCTGTCATGAATTTTCTTATCGAAGGCGCTTTTGAACGGAGTTTCGTAGTCTCCGAGCCAAAATTGAGCATTTTTGTAACTGGTAGGAAAATGTAAAAGAAAGATGTAGGACCCTAGTCAAGCTAGCAAACCATCGTGGAAACTTATTAACACTTGTAAATAATTTTTTGAAACTCTATCTTGTGGCTTGACGTATGAAATTTGACTTTTGGGAAAATAGTGTTTCTCTCTCTTCCTTATCTCTTTCTCTCTCCTCCCTTAGTTAAGAAATGAAGCAAAATGAAATGAAATAAATATATGTCTCTAACCCTCTCCTTTCGAATGCAAATTATTATCATTATTATGTAAATGGGAAACTAAAAACGTTAATTATGCTAGATCTAGGTGGATGCCATGCCAACGATTTATCGTTGATTTCATGCTCACATGGTTTTGCAGGATGCAAGTAAGATGGAAAAATGGCATGGTTGTGATTCATTGTATATTATTGTAATTTATGTATGTTAATGGAAAGAAATTTTTATGTATTTCTATGTTATAGTAAAGACTTATTATTGAAATTTGGTAATATGAATGAGATGTTAGATTTAGGGGTGCTTGGGAAATGTGCATTTAATTATAGGTGTTCTTTTGATTCAGATTTACATATGGTAAAAAAATGGGGGTTGGATATATATATGTTAAGTGATATTGTAGAGGATAGTTCAACATTTTGCAAAGTATTGAAAGGTTTATTAGTGAAGTTTTGTAATATTTTAAGGTGTTAGTGTTTAAGGGAAATGTTCATCTAAACATGGGTGTTATTTTGATCCCAAGTTTTATATTATAAAAGTTGGATATATGTGTTAAATGAAATTGAATTTAATAGCTTATAGTGCAATTCCAATGTGCAATTGATGATCAAATAATTTGTGTGTTGTGTTTCTTACCTTAAAATGTAATAAAGAGATCTAAACGAAATAGTCCACCCTAGTATAAACTTTGTGTATAACTACCCTTCCTGTGTGATTCTTTGTAGCATAGAAAATTAAAACCTTAGAATGAACTTAAAATCTTTACACTCTATGACACCTTCTAGTTAAGTAAATAAGAGCCCAAGTTTGAGTTTATTTTCATATCATGTATGCTTAGCGACATCGTTGCGAACCCGATGGTTAGGAATGACATGGTTAAAATTTGACTTGAGTAGGTGGTTCCCTCCTAGGATTGGTAATCATGTGTGTAGTAAGGAGAATGTGTTCTCTTAAGGTAGTACTCCATGGGAAACAACATTAAACATAGTGTAAAATCCTCTTGGACCGACATACTTGTTGAGTGGTGAAGATCGCCAACTAACCTTTGAAATCACCTTTAAGAGTTAGGATCATAAATGAACTCGATACCCAATCTCGATTATCGTTGGGTTTAATGGTGCAATACTAAGGGTTAATTTTGAAACTTAGCAACATATTAAGTTATGATTTGTTGGTGAAAATGTAACCAAAAAATGTTGTTCTTGGAAAAAGGTGAAATTTAGATCACTCATATAAGGTGTTCAAACCATTTTGTGGTGAAAAAATGGATCCATGTTGTGTAAACTCTAATGCGAACCTTAACCCTTTTAAACAATGGACTACTCTATCTTGCTCTCCCACTAGTCCTATTAGGTAATGGATGTATGATACAAACCTAGTTAGGGAAACCCTCTTAAGTTGGACATAAAAGATACCTGATAAAACCTAATCTAGAAAACAAGAAAATAAAGAAGTATGTTGCCATGTTTAGAGCCTTAGAATCCTTAACTAATTATTGGAGCATAACTATAGTAAACTTATAATTGATGTTTGGCCTTGAGAAGTGCAATTTTGAAATGCTTTTCCATGGGAAAAGTAAAACATGATCTTCCTTATAATGTGATTTAACCCTCTTGTTGTGGATAAAGAACCTATTTCGTATATAATCCTCGTGGGTACTAAATCAACTATCAAGTTATAAATGAGTGAAAGAAATGTGACCCTAAATCCTTAACAAAAAAAGAACTTCACATCCTTTGGACTTACACTTGTTCCATTGTGTAATGGAGGTATGATATAAGATCAAGATGCATGCCCTTAGGAGTGAATCCTAGGGATATCACCTAGTAGCCTTGTGTAGGTAAGTAGTCTTGTGTGAAAATAAATACCCTATTAACGAACGAATGAATTAAACAAGTAATTGAAATAATGTAGATGATCCTTATTTAATGAGACACACCATAAGTTAAATGTTAAACAGTATAAAGGAAATCTAACAAAAAGGAAAAGGAATGTATGATTCACATATTATGAACCCTTCTAGAACTTAAGTTAAAGATTGAAACATGATTGTAATAAATGTGTAATCCTAAAATATCATGTTGTGGGAAGACCCTATCTGTAAGTTTATATTGTAGTTGAATCGTTATGTTGTGCCTTGTCATTAGAAAAAAAGTGACCTTGATGTGCATCACATGTTTTCATGTATCTATGTGGGTTAATGTTTGTGCAAACATATCATGTGTTGTGTGTAGTCCTAAGTGATCTCCTATAGTGTCATGTGTACTACAATGTAAGTCAAAAACATTATTCTAGTATTTTTACTGTTGTTTTGTGTGTGTAAAATGTGGGCGTGACATTTGGTATCGAGCGAAGGTTCATGCTCTCGAACCTCTGGGATAGATTGGAGTTGGGATGATTGTGCATGGTGGTGGTGGAGATGGGAAGAGTAATGTGATAGATGTTGTGATGTGACCAACGTTGTAATTGTGATATTATGAACACACGTGTTGTGCATGTCACTTAGTGCATATTTGTTATCATGTTGATGTGCTTGTGATGAGGGTATTCACCCTCCTTTTTGTGGATTCAATGAGGAATTCATGTGTGATGTGCCACCTTGTTGTATGTGAAAAGAATGTTAATGTGGATTACGAAGTGTTGGAGAATTTCGACATTTTGTGATATGTAGGTGTGCTTTGATGTGTTGTATGACAAGATTGGTGTATAGTGAATGAGATTGTATCGTGATGTCACCACTATATTGTGATGAATCGTGTGTGTCACCATGTTATATTGCAATTGACCGTATGTTGTAATGTTAGTCACTGTGTTCATCTTACATATAATTCATGTAATATGTGATGGTTCATGTCGTGAATTAGGGCGTATGGTGATCATATGACCCCTATTGTACAATACTTGCACCTTGAGTGCATTATGTGGAAACATGATGTATTGTAACCCGTGAAAGTAATGATTGTGTTATACCCTGTATATATACCATGTGTAAGACGTTATGGTTAATGTGCATGAATCACCATTGTGTTAGTGATGTAGTTATGTGTTATGTTGTGAACCTTACACTAGATGACCCTAAGGGGAACAATTGTTAAGAGTGTATGTGTGGAGAGAGGAGGTGTGGACCAAGTTTTCATAATCCCAAGCCCGAGAACGAGTGAGAAAGTGGAGTCTTATATAGACTCGAAAACCCACTTCTATCTTGTCTCATGTTCCATTCATCGTCAGTGCTCTTGCGGTGGCGTAATCAAGATCAAGGCGAGGCAAAACAAGTACATTCAATTCTTCTCATGTGAATGATTGATCATGCAATGTGATAGTGTCTCAAGAATCAAAAGGTTTATCTTATCGAGGGAGTCATATTTTAGTGTTCTGGTGGTTGACTTCTCGAGTGCTCATCACTCCTCTCGGTGTATCCAGGTGAGATGCAGAGGTTCATCATTTTAAGAGTTTTCAGAGGAAAAAAGGGAAAAGTGTTCAAAGTGAACTTCAATAGAGCTTCCCATCGTATAAAAGTGTGGCGAGGTCATCGGGGCCGGTTTCATATCCAACTTCTTCAAGGCGGATCTTCATCAAAGATGGAGGCATCTTCATCCATGCTTTGGAGCATTTCTTCTTCCCTCTCTTCTCTCATTCTTTCTCCTCTTCTCTCCCCCTTTCTAATTCTTTATTGTGAGCAATCATGACATTTGTCCTATTCATTTAAATATGACTATAGTTAATATTGTAATAAGTCACCCTTAATTAATAAAATGGGACTTAATTTCATCCCTAGGGATTTAAAGAGTCACATGTTGTGGAGGACAATCAAAAAGTTGTGTGGGGGTAAGTGAAGAGTCCTCTTGAGATCTATAAATTGTAATGACTTCCCCATTCTTAAGGGTTGTCAATTTTGTATGCTCAAGGAGAGATTACTACTTGAAGTGAAGCAAAAGAGATAGAAAAATTTCCTCTATTTCTCCTCCTCTATGTTCTTCTATTTCTCACTATGTACAATTTTGCCAAAACATCAATGAAGAAGAAAGGAGTTTCTTGCCTTTTTTTATGAGAGAATTATTGAAACTTTGCGTTCCTAATTCTACCTTGTCTTGATGCAAGTAACAAAATTGTTTTCTTTCTATATATGTGTGTGTTGAAGTACTCTAATTGATGTCTGTAGGAATCTAATTTTCTACCTGAGATATTAATCCTCCCTTCCTTTTTCCCACTCCCTTTCCTACCTCCTTAGCAAATTCCTCCTTTTGCCGAAATTAGAACCTTTCGTCGCGGGTTCGGTGGAGCATTCCTATTAGATCCCCGACCTTCGTGCCCCCACAAATTTCAATTTCATTCACACATAATAAATGGAGCTAAACCATTCAAGTAGAGGGACCTAGAGTCTCAGAGTGTTGGCAGATATCCACCAATTTGTCCACCTGACAAATTTTCTTGCCAACAATTTCTTATTTTAAAATGCATATCCATGTCCCATATAACATGATGCTTCGCATTCCATTTCCCATAATGTGTAATAACTCTCTAATAATTTCTCTATATATTTTTTAATAAACATACTCATCTATATAAAATTTTATTACTCAAGGTGTTGCTTCCTATTAGATTTGGGGTTGTTTTCTCTGACAATGATCGAGAGTGAATGGTTAGGATCTTATTTGCAGAGACATCATTGAAAGATACCTCAATCTTCATCATCCACATATAGGCATGCTTTTTGGTAAACCCGTCAACAAATACATTGTTCGTGAATATCAAACATCGACAACAAATATGCGTGCGAAAAAATACATTCATCCTTATTTTCCATAGTGTTGTAAGTGGGTGTGATCGATCAAAGTTGGTGGAGGAAAACAAACCTGCCACCACAAGCCCCATATTTTGATCCTTCTCTTCCTTTTCCTCCTCTTTTTTTTTCTAGTATAAAACTAGCTTTCGTAGACTAAAAACTACTCGATTTAGTAGACACTTGGTCATCACTGAAACTACCTTCTTTTTTTGGCCTCCAATGTTTATATTTTTCATTTCCATGGCTCTCATTTCATTATCCACACCTCCGCTCCAAATCTTGAAAATCTTCCATGGTCATGCAAGTCTTTTCCTTATGAACATCGACCCTTGAAAGCCTCGCAGTGAAGAGATCAATTTAACCTCAACTGTGGAAACACCTTCTTAACCAAATCTAAAGTATTTAATTATGATGAAATATTTGTTCCCTGTGTGTATTTATTTACTTTATTTGATTTACATAAATCGGATTACAAACCACCCCCTTCTAAAAGATAAAATAGGTACGCTGCAATCTACTTAGAATTTTTTTCATTACTATTTTGATAGCAACAAAAATATTTTGGTAGACCAATGATGTTCACCTTGCAGGTATTTAGGATGTTCGACGACCATGTTAGAACAAGCGTACGAAGAGTGCTTCTAATGACATTGGTTTGCTCTATTGTTGGTGCATTCTTTGTTTCAGTAGGAATCTATTTTTCTACCCGAGATATTAATCCTCCCCTTCCTTTTTCCCACTCCCTTTCATACCTCCTTAGCAAATTCCTCCTTTGCCGTAAATTAGAACCTTTCGTCGCGGGTTCAAAGTGGAGCGTTCTATTAGATCCACGACCTTCTCGTGCCCCCACAAATTTCAATTTCATTCACACACAAATGGAACTAAACCATTCAAGTAGAGGACCTAGAGTCTCGGAGTGTTGGCAGATATCCACCAATTTGTCCACCTCGACAATTTTTCTTGCCAACAATTTCTTATTTTAAAATGCATATCCATGTCCCATATAACATGATGCTTCGCATTCCATTTCCCATAATGTGTAATAACTCTCTAATAATTTCTCTATATATTTTTAATAAACATACTCATCTATATAAAATTTTATTACTCCAAGGTGTTGCTTCCTATTAGATTTGGGGTTGTTTTCTCGACAATGATCGAGAGTGAATGGTTAGGATCTTATTTGCAGAGAGACATTGACAAGACCTCCGAATCTTCATCATCCACATATAGGCATGCTTTTGGTAAACCCACAACAAATACATTGTTCGTGAATATCAAACATCGACATGACAAATATGCGTGCGAAAAATACATTCATCCTTATTTTCCATAGTGTTGTAAGTGGGTGTGATCGGATCAAAGTTGGTGGAGGAAAACAAACCTGCCACCACAAGCCCCATATTTTGATCCTTCTCTTCCTTTTCCTCCTCTTTTTTTTTCTAGTATAAAACTAGCTTTCGTAGACTAAAAACTACTCGATTTAGCAAACACTTGGTCATCACTCGAAACTACCTTCTTTTTTGGCCTCCAATGTTTATATTCTTCATTTCCATGGCTCTCATTTCATTATCCACACCTCTGGCTCCAAATCTTGAAAATCTTCCATGGTCATGCATGTCTTTTCCTTATGAACATCGACCCTTGAAAGCCTCGCAGTCAAGAGATCAATTTAACCTCAATCGTGGAAACACCTTTCTTAACCAAATCTAAAGTATTTAATTATGATGAAATATTTGTTCCTGTGTGTATTTATTTACTTTCGATTTGGTTACATAATCTGGATTACAAACCACCCCCTTCTAAAAGATAAAATAGGTACGCTTTACTGCAATCTACTTAGAATTTTTCATTACTATTTTGATAGGCAACAAAAAATATTTTGGTAGACCGCGATGTTCACCTTGCAGGTATTTGGGATGTTCGACGACTGTGTTAGAACGGGCGATACGAAGAGTGCTTCTGATGACATTTGTTTGCTCTATTGTTGGTGCATTCTTTGTTTGAAATTCTTTGTTTTAGTCGAATATATATTGAACCCTGTCCACTCTTTTTACACCCAAATGTGTGCCCTTTGCCCTCAGTGTGCCTAAAGCTCATGTATGTATGTTCGTAGTTTGATTACAAAGTTAAATTTAAATATTTGTAAGTATTTTATGGCTAATATCATGAAAAATGTCTAAACGACCTTGAGACAGTAAAAGTAGAGCACATATAGTATATATTATTTGGGCAGGGACAATTTGAGTCATGGAAGAGGTGTGTGACATGCATGTATTTAATCACCACCTTTTTCTTTCCAACTTTCCATTCATGTCTTTGTCTTATCTGATAAATAGAACATCGTCCAATTGAAAGTCTCGACGCCATAAAAATTAGCAAAGCCTATTTTCCCCATATTTTCTAAACAAGTTTGATTTCTTTCAGTTGTGTAAAGGCCATGTGTTGACGAAAAATAACTAATGAACAAGGTAACATCACCGACTTAATGAACCCTCCATATGGTTTTTAATAGATGCAGTAAATGCTACTCTTAAGCTTGCTTACTATTTTTATTAGGTTGACGCATATTACATTTTGTAGATGTACTTGTCTGTGTTGGGAAAGACCCCAAGTGTGAATGTTTTGATTTGCAACATGTTGCCCACAACAAAATAATAGAAACAAACCCACAAATAAAAACTTCAATTGCATTGAGAAAACACATACTGTTAAAGCAGATACCATCACTTATATATACACAAAAATATAGGCCAACTTAATTATCCACAAACAATACTGCACAATATCGGTTGTTGGATTTCTAATGTTAACAGGTAATTACATCGATGTCATTTTCTCCAAGCTAAATCGTTGCCAATAAATTCTGAAACTTTGAGTTCTTCGTTATTTTACTTATAACCATGTCCGTTTCCTAAACAATTTTAGAGGAGTTGTCATTTAGGAAAGGAGGTCCCACAGAAGGGTCATGCGTTCCTCATTCCACCTTTGAATACACCTTTGTTATCTTGCCTTGGCTCATTCTCCTTCACTGACCCTCTCGTAAAGTGAATTCTTTGTCTCTCCCCTGAATTCACTTGGCTCCATGCTAGCGTTGAACATTACACTTTCACCGAGTTCGACTAGATCTATCAACTTTGATATGTATTGGATTTGCATATGGTTTTGGAATCAACAAGCATCGGCCTTTGTATTTCCATCCTCCACCAACTCGACATTGTATTACATAATGGATCATGTATTGAGTATTGCGAGCCATGCTTGCATCTAGGATCTCCTCGTACCACTGAGAGGATCGCTCAAGTTTGCATATTCCTTTGGCTTGCCCACCATTTCACATTATATGTGGTGGTTAAACATTACATTGGTTGAATCTCCAAACAACTAGATGATGTTGGCTACTCATGTCCTAATGCCTCAACATATAGGTCATCATCTCTTCCAATGTCCTCCATCGACATCCATGCATTCAATAGATTCCATGAATTCAGATTTGTTGCCTTGTCAATAGATTGTAATCTCTAAACCGACCTTTCAAATTATAATCTTCCAACCGATCCACCGAATTATAATCTTCAAATTCACATGTTCCCTTTTTGTAACCTTGGATGACATAGACAATCGAAGGAGGACATGATGCACTTGGAAAACAAATCCCTCTTTTACCAATGCCTCAACCATTGATTATGCTAAAAAGCATGTTTCCAAATGCAAGTCTCATTAATTGTGACTATCAAGCTTCAAGTAAATGAGAGGTCAACAAACATCCGTCTTTGCATTATCAGTCCTTCTGCCAACTCAAAATTGTATTGCATTTTGGATCATGTATTGAGTATTGTGATCCATACTTGCTTGTATCTAGAATCTCCTCGCACCATTGAGAGGATCATGATTTTCATCTCTTCCAAATATCCTCCATCAACATCCATGCATTAAACAGATTCTATGCATTTAGATTTGTTGGCTTATCAATAGATTATAATCTTCACAATGATACATTTCCTTTTGGTAACCTTGGATGACTTGGACGATCAAAGAGGACATGATGGGCATGGAAAAATTCCCTCCTTGCCAATGCCTCAACCATTGATTAAGCTAAAAATCATTTCCAAATGCAAGTATCAGTAAACATGCCTTTCAAGCATAAAGAAAATGAGAGGTCAAGGTACTCGACTTCTTATCCCTCAATCTTCTTCTTTGTCGCCCTCCTAAATTTATTTCCTGAAGTTAAACTTTTTCAATGCATCACCTTTCATGCGTTTCCATCGCACATTCCACATGCGATTTAATTACTAGTTCAAATTTTTTATAAATGGAAAAAAATTAAACATTAACTTATTTAGGATAGAAAATAATTAAACATTTACATCCTGTCCTTACCAACTCTGCAACTCTTCCAACTGGTACAATTGCTTGTCTACCCAGCTCAAGTATTGTTCCCAACAAATTTGAAACGAACCCTATCCTTAAATCATCTATTTTCGCTGCTGAAAAGAATAATTCATATACTGGGATCTCTGGTTGGTACTAATAATTACTTTCTCCTAGAGTTTTTTTCGTCTCTTACTCAAATTTATTGACAAAATCCGAATCTTTATGCTGTGTATCATAGATCACAGGCTCCGCTTAGTAACTGTTATGGACCACAGAATGATTGTGGTTATGGCAGGACTTGGTATGGTAAGATATCTTCATGAAGAGCGTGTTATCTCCTCTAATGTTGCTATGCTCGTTAGTATTTCTGTTGGCATGATTATGTCTCGACAATTACAATGTCGTGCATATATTTCTATTGGGATTCTTGTTGGCCTCTTACAGATTAATGCCGGCGTGACTTCTCAACTGATACTTGGTTTCTTTCGTATTTATAGGGTTATACACTATGGAACAGCTGCTAGTGCTAAACAAGGTCTCCACATCTGGGATGTTAGTGTGGCTTGTCAATGGGTTCATATGGCGTATGGAACTGGCAGGTATTTTGTTTTCTGATTTGAATTCTTCATAGGTGCATGCGTGAACATTGCAACAGATTTGGGGTTCTTCTATATTTTGATTGATGATTACATTTAATTTAGGTCTTCATAGTTTTGTTTGGGGTTTTCTTCATTCATAGGTTTATGCTTGAAAATTGTAATAAAATTGGGTTTTTCATAGGTTCCTGTCCTAGAAATTTGAATTCTTCGTCGTTTTAGGTTAGGGCTATAAATGCAACAAAATTGGGGCTCTTAATAGATCTACGCTTGAGAATTCCTTTGAAAATTGGGTTCCTAATTGTTTTATGCCTAAATTGGAACAAAATTGGATCTTGATAGGTTTATAGCCAAGAATTGCAATAAAAATGGAGTCGAGGGTAGGTTTTATGAGTGAGAATCGTAACAGAACTGCGGTTCTTCTTAGGTTTATACCTCTTGTAAATTTGTAATAGATCTGGGGCTACTGATAAGTTTGTAACTATATACCCGTTACAATAAATTTGAGGTTCTTCAGAAGTTTATAGCTGAGAATTACAATGGATTTGGGGCTCTTCATAGGTTTAAAGGTTTCAGAAATCAAAAGATTTTACTGATACCTTCAAATTCAAATAGTGGAATGAGCAGGATTTGAAGTTAGATCCATACCTGAGCTCAGATACCTGTCTATCCCATGAGCCGAAGGTTGTCACACTGGAAAGAGATGCAATTAAACATTTTTGTTGACAATAGGTGCTTATAGAAACTTTCTTCATAAAAAATTTGATGTCACTCCCATTGATATGGAGAGTGCAGGCAAGTCACTGGGAATGCATTTTCTTGATTACTATCAGTACTGAAATTAAAGGGCCAGAGTACATCTTCTGATAGAGGCATCTCTGTTTTCAGGTGTGCATGAGTGCGAGTAAGCAATTTATAGCCATACAAGAACTAGTGGTGCTCCAAAAGATCCTGATGAAGAAAACAATCCTGTAGCTTCATATATCTTGCAGTTAATTATACAGTAACATCATTCAGTCAATTTATAAGCCTATTGCCATCACCACATATTTTCAAACTATAATGCACAAATTTCAAAGTTTAAAATTAATTTATTTGTCCTCTTTCACTATTACACGTGGCCCATTGCCCGGCTATGCGTTAGGTATGTATTATTTAGTTATATAGAATGTTGATTATTTCTGGGAAGGTTTTATATGTTTAGTAACATTAATTAAAAGTATGGTAAACCGTAACGGTGACACATGATGATTACTGTTACTCAACACAGTTTGCAAACCCAGAGTCATAGACTCATTGCTGCTTATGTTTTGTACTTTATTGGCCCTGATAGAAATTCTTATTCTTATTCTCTTTGTAACAAATATATATACTTGTATTTGAGCAATTTACATTTATTACTGACAATATACAGTCTGGGCTTCACTGATTTATCCATTATGAATGAAATTGTATGGCTATGTAAAGCAGACAATCAAAACGAAAGCCACATATTGAAGGCAAACATGGCTTCCCTCACCTATACTCGTGAAATTTTGTGTAAATGCTTTATATATTTGATGGGTCTCAATGCAATTCTGCATAGATGCTTAATATATTTGATGGATCTCAATGCAGAGGGGGAACCTTCTGGGTTTATTAGAATTTCTAAGGCTGGGAACAATAGGAGAGCCCATCAAGTGCATGGACATTTTCAGTATTGTTTCCTTTAAACTTTGTTGAAAAAACAAATGCTCCAGATTTTTATTCTTTATTTTTGTGTAACTATACATGCCCACTATTAAAAAAATTCTTATAATTAATGCAAAATTTGTTTCTCTATTTGAATTTGAAAAACTTGGGGGCAATGATTTTGGTGGTTTATTTTCTTTGTTTTACATTTTGGGGGCTTCTTTGTTGTTTTTGTAGGAATTGAATTATGAAGAGTAAGAGAACAATGCATTTGATCTTTACACAAACATCAGAATCCTAGGATGGATATGAGCTTGCATATGGAAACCAATTTGTTAGAGGTGAGCTTTTTTTCCCTCTATCACACCTTGAAGTGCCTAACATATTTCTAATATGAAATTGACCTACTGAAAATCACAATATAAAATTTCCATCAAAAATATTACCAGAAGCTTTTTAAAATTATACTGGGTTACGTACAGCCAAAATGTAAATCTTGAATTTTTAGACATGGAACTTCCATGATAGCCCTCCTATTTTAGCTATACTTTTATATTTCATTTTTCTCAGAGAAGTTATTCGAGGGGCCGTGAACATTTATTTTTCCTATTCTACATTACCGAAAATTTTAAAATTCCATGTTGATCATTTGTTCTTATCAATATAACTAATGCTTTTCTTTCTCTTTCTAATGAGATACCATCAAATTATCATGAAAAAACATATATACCTAGCCGTTTTCACTCTTAAAACTAGTCTATCGACCCTATCCAAACACATAATTTGCATATGTGTTTGAAAAATAACCAACACATCCTTAGCGGAATGTTCATGGTGTTGATGGGACCACTAATGACTATAGTTTCACAGCTTGTATTTGTAGTAGTAAAGTAGCCTAAATAAAAACTAAAATAAATGATAGCCATGTCTCAAACAGAAAATGTCCCAAACAATAAACTTAGAAAATGTGTTGGACAGTGTGATTATAAATTTATAAACAATTCTGAAGATAAACAGCTACTACACTTTTGAGGCTTGACGAAAGTCACTTTAGGCTGATAAGTATTGGGGTTATTTGAATTTTCTTAGCGACTCTGGTCTGAGAGGTTTCAGGCGTTTAACTGAAGATAAAATAATATATAAATAACTTCTAACTACTATAAGGGCTGGTACACTGACCAAATTCTTTTTAACAAACGAATTACAGAAACAGCAATGGTTGCTTGCATGTTTTCCCAAGCTTGTCTGAAGCAGTATTAGCTTCTGTTTCTTGCTGTTCTCCTTGAGTTAGAACTCTTTGGCTTTTTGGAGCTAATCAAACTTTTTCTATTTCTTTTAGGAAAAATATTAATTATATTTTCAAAATATGCCTTGGGAAATATGTGTCTGTTCACCTCATCTTGCTTGATCCAACAAAAGAAAATGGTGTAATTATTACTGAATACATATAAGTCCTTCACTGTAGATACATAATAATTTAAGTCACATCGGCTGAACCCAACAAAATACCTTGAATTTAAGTCTAGTAGAATCAGAGTTTAGCTGAGTTTAGTGTTTAATAACAAGGAAATTTCCTTTAAAATAATGTTCTGTTTCCTCTGTATGCTTCTCAAATATAGTGCTGGTCTATATGTGCATAAGGTCTGTTTTAATGTGCAACCACCTACTTGGCACCAAGTTTCAGGAGCTCAACCAAAAAAAAAGGTATAAGATCAACTCATGTAATCAGAATTTAGTTGGATTTAACCTTTACTAGCAGGGAAATTTCCTTTTGTAAGACCTTATTTTTCTGTAGGGTGAAAAAATCATTTTCCTTCTATGCATCTCAAATTCAATGTAGGATTATATACATGTAAGTTTTGTTTTCATCTGCACTATTCTGTCCTGGTTCCCTTTGAAGGCTCTTCAACAACAACTTGGCTTATCATGCATAATTTACTATGTAGTTTACAGAAATTGGTTAGCTTCTTTAATATTTACGAGGGTGATGCAGAGGAGGAAAACCAAATTCTAAGTACACACCACCAAAGTTAGTCTCAAGATCAAAATCATCAAAACAAGCATTAGCATTGACTCATCAAAAGGCAACTCAAGACCAATTTTCTTAACTATACTGATTCAAGGCTATTTTCAATTGTTTCTAGCTCAATTTCCTCAATTTAAAATGATTCAAAACCTTCAAAAGGATTCAAGTCTTCAATTCATCACATTCACCTTTATACCCTTGTTAAGAGCTACTAGCCCTCCTTCACTGCAACCTTGTTGTCTGGAGCAACCTAGAAAGACTTAGGAAATTCTGAAAACCTTTTTGGAAACCCTTTATGGGCTTACAACTCCACACCAAATTTTAGACCTTAACTCCAAGTTTAACCCCTTCAATTCCTCTTCTACCATTTCCAATTAGGTCTCTCTAGTAGCCCTGAAAACCTATAAGTCTTATTGTTTAGAACACCTTACAAACTCTCCTGAGAAACTGGTTATATTTCTTGATACCAGTTTCTTGCTTCCCTTTATCTTGTTCTTGCTTCATGCCAAATTTTCAGAATCTAACTCCACTAGGAAGTCCTTCAACTCACCTATCACTTTTGCAATTTAGCCTCAATTAGGTCTCTTTACTAGGTCTCTAAGTCTCAATGTTTTTGATTGTAGGTTGTCATTGTTACATAACATCTTTTACATCTTCAAAGCCTTCCTTGACCACTCTAGACCTTCTTCATACCTGCTTACACCTGGGCTAGGCTTGAACTCCTTCATACATTGTTTCCTTTACTAGAACTCTGTTTTACCCTTAGACCAACATGTCCTTGTTTTAGCTTCCTTTACATTTCCCCACACTATCCTCTCAACCCTTTCATTCCATCATAAGTCCTCTGTTAAATGTCCATTCGACACTCATATATTCACACCAGTTTCACCTCCTTAGCCTTTTGTATCAAATGCTTGTACTAAGCTCTTAAAGCTACTTCTAGGACAGGTCACAAGACTGTCTAATAGGATTTCTTGTTTATGGATGTCTAGATTATCTCCCTGCCCCTCAAGGCCTCAAACACATGCAACTCATCATGCTACACCTCCTTCATTGTTCTTACTCCATGAACTTGTCTCCTAGGACAATTTCTTACCAAGACTAGTTATAACTGTTACCATAACAGGGTATGAGACTATGTTTCTTAGTTTTCTACTCCCAAATAATTTGAAATTATTCCTTACCACCTTAGCCACACCTTCATATGACATTTCTCTACCCTTAGCACAAGTAACAACCGGAATTAAAGAAGGGCTTTTTGTTATTTAATCAAATGCTTCCTTTAAACCCCCAAAAATGGGTAATGTGAACACAGTCAACCTGAGATTTATACATTCAACCTAAGAAACCTTCACCAATCTCCTTGAAACTTCATAAACACCTTTATCACCCCTAGTACTCTCTTCTCACCAACTTCAAGTCTTTTCTATGGGATCATTTGCAAGTTATGGCTGTTTGTAGTTCTCAAACCCTAGAACAGGGTTGTACATGCCGAGAGCAGGTAGTTTAGGGTTATTTTCATTTTCTTGTTTCCCCAAGCTTTGTCGAGACTCTCATTCATTCACTTATACCCTATAAACTTCTTGAGACCCTTTCAAGGTTCTCCACACGTTCTATTCTCTATAACAGTGTTTAAAGCAATTTCAATCATCAAGATACAGTCCCGACCTGACCGTGTTTACCAAGTTTCTAAGTATTAGATCTTTCTAACAATGAAGAGCATTGTATAGCCTTTTGAACATACCGATATACACACCTCCGTTCATTCATTCATCATTTGAAAGCTAAGGATCTTACCAGTCATGCTTAGATAGTCTTCACACATGAAGAATGCATTAACTCCAATCTACTATATTTCAAAGGCTTATCTCAAGGGTCTGTTTCAGACTGTAACCATCTTTCTCCATGACTTTCACATCCTTCACACCTGCAATCACAAGGTTATACTATAAACAACATGCATTAATCATTTAACAAACATACTCATTCTCATACAGTTTACAATCTTGTTCTCAAGTAACCCTTCATATTGATGTTCTCAATGATACAGTACAGGTTCCTTGAACTCTTAGCTCTTCAACAACTACCTCTACCTACTCTACAACCTCTCTCTTACCTCCTTCGAATACTTCCTTAAATGATCAAATGGAGGTAGTTATGTCACTAGTTTACCTAACCTAACTATGGTGAGAGTGACCATAGTTGATGAAACCAAGCAAGAAGGATGTAAACACATGACTTACACCTTTTAATGCTCTTTGACATCCATTTACATCATTCATTCTACCTAACCTATCACCTAGACCACTAAACATAACATGGAGAATTCAAATATTCAAATGCTGGGTTTTGGAGGGAAACTCCAAAATCACCTTATTTAGAGGGACCCATATGGACTAGGATCCATCCCAAAACACCTAAGAGGATCTCCTAAACCTAACACATTCCAAAATTACAAAGAAAACCAAAAATTTAGTATTTACAAGAAATGATGCTCCTGCATCAGAGGGGCCTTGCATTTAGTATGTCTGATATTCTAATTCCTTGACATTGACAGTTTAGTTTTCTGTTTATGTAGCTGGTCAGACAGTTTTGCCAAGTGATACTGTTGGTTATAAATGGTTTCAATGTATGTGTATACATTTTTTCTACCTGCTCTGTCCATCTGATTGCATACCAATGTTCAGTGGAGTGGCACTTTTATTCTCACTTAGATTTTAAGCACTTTCTTAACAATTATATGCTGCTGAAGGTTTACATACATTTAGGTAATCTGGTTGTAGATATCTTTCCTTCCCTCATATTTTTCCATAAAAAGGCAAGATTTTACCATCTTTCTAGCTGATACTATCATTGGAGGAACAGTTTCTTCTGAATTCATGTAATGGCAAGAAGCTTCTAAAAAATTCATCATTTAATGACAAAGATGTTTACAGAACATTGCAGATGGGGATGTAATCTTTACAGAACATTATTTGTTCAAACTATTTTTAAGCTAGAGCCAAATACTCTATTTGCATTGTGAATGATATTTAAATTCATAGGTCATATTCAATTGTTTAAACTTTCTATGCTGATGAATGTGATTGACACTTACGGTTATTGACAATTGTTGACACATTTTGTCAAACAATTAACTTGCCCTCAGCATGCTTCCACCTAGTTAGTTTCTACTGCAACACATTTCGATTATTTTTGCAATGCAATTAATATTTGTCATGCTCAGATGTTTCCATTTATTTTGTTTGTTATTCAATTAAACTTGTTTTTAATGCTTAGGCAGGGACTAGTAGCATTGTGACCTTGTTTAAAATTTCTACAAATGAAAATTGGGACTGTCATATTAGAAACTAACTTTTTTGCTTATCCGTTTGGTAGCCTTCTCATTTCAACAGTATTTCATCCAACCACTGCCTCTCTCGTGCAATGATAAATAACTAGTCTATTTGAACAGTCATTTTATAAGATACTATATAATTTTGGAACAAGGACAATACCAGATATATAGATAAAATAGTTTAAAATCTGGTAAACATGACCTTTTCCCCCTTTCCTTCAGAAAAATATCACAAACCAACTCCTGTTTAAATGTATAGACTATAAATGCACAGGGCAGTTTTCCCATATAAAATGGAACAACTTTGTCATGCATTTTCTTGTATTTTGTAATTTATTGATATAAATTGTTAATTTCAAAACTCAAGCAATATCATGGCTTGATTAGGAATCAACAAATTCATCTTTCTTTCTTATTTTACTTGGAAACCATTTGCAGTCATCCCTCCATCAACAGTGATATTCTCCCAGTAATATATGAAGCAGCAGGTAGGCAAAGAAATGCTACGGGAGATGAAACTTCTTGAGGCTTGGCTATACGATTCAAAGGAGTGCGTTTGAGGAGGTTCTCCATAAATTTTTCATCTTTTAATACCTGCACAAAATTTTAAAAAAATCAGGACCAAAAAAATATCATCACACAAAATCTATTGGAATTCAACAATAATGACCATTTTCAAACATATGAATAATCTTCACCATATGAAGATTTAAAAAATAAATAAATAAATATGTTTAGTATCATCTATAGTGCACCATGCACCATGCATAATCTATCCCGAAAAACAGTTGTGCAAGATCTTTTGAAAAAAAACATGATAAGATTTCAGATTCCATATATATTGTGTGCATTTGCAGTCAATGTGCCCGAAACTCATCGGACAATACTTACTCAATGGTCCGCCCACAAATGCAAACACATGTGATAAATAGGCATCTCATTAGATATTTCTGCCCTCTGCCTCCACACTTTCTAGATTTGAGCAACTCTTGGCTTGAGAGTTGAGACTACTAAATTTTCAGAGTTCTTTTCTGCACATCTGACTCAAATTAGTACTCAGTGCTCCCAAGTCAATAGTATTTTAAGATGATTTTACTCTCCTGATAATCTCTAATGCACTTCACAACGTCCCTCACTCAGTGCCCTGATTTTATATCTTAAGGGGCTGCTGTTATTGTAACCTTTCCTTTTATATGACATATTAACCTTATTTTCAAAGAAAAAATAATTTCAAGTAGATAATGGGAAAGGAAAAAGAACATGCAGTTGCTGATCAGGCACAGGAACAGATCCAGTGGACAAAAGAAAAAGATTGTGTGATTGAGAGAGAGAGAGACCTCTTCCACGAGTGGAGTCTCGGTATACCAAGGTGACACAGAATTAACACGTATCTTGTCACTTGCCCACTCACATGCAAAATCCTTTGTAATTTGGTTCAACGCTCCTGTATTTCAATCAACAATGAAGTGAATGAAAGGAGCTTGAAGAGCCCATTTATCGCATACATTTGCATTTGCATTTACTAAATATGTTCTGTTGGTCAATAGTATAAGGGTAACAACGTAGGACATTGTTATCTTTTGATGATTTTCAAGCAGGAAGTTGACTGCAAATGTATGCGATAGATAAGTAATGCAGAATGGAGCTATCCAACCCAAAACAACTTTCAGTGAAAACCCTATTCTTATCACTTAATCAAATAAAGTTTTCAATTGAAATCTAAGAGTAAGAACTTATGTGTTTAGGAAAGAAAATTACCCTTGCAGGCTGCATAAATTGTGCCAGCTTGAACAGATACAACACCAGCAACAGAAGAAATAAATACAATGCTTCCATTTCCTGATGCTTTCAGTAGAGGATGTGATAGTTGAGACAAATGATATGCTGATTCCAAGTTGGTCGACACCAAAAATGTGAAATCCTCAGCTGTATAATCCACAGTGGCGGACTTCGGTTTATTTGTTCCTACATTATTTATCTGCAATAAAGGACACAAGATTATAAAAGCAAGTAATATGTATATTTCAATCACACTTAAAAGTAAAGCCTGACATATTCAATTTTATGCAAATGACCACTTTTTCCTACATGAAAAGACCACTATATGTCCCACAGCAGACTACCCTGTTAATTGTTGTACATGGTGTGAATGCTTCTATCATGTAAAATAATCCATTTTTCAAAAGGATGAATTTATTTTATCTCCTTTTGCACTATATTTTTAAAGTAAA
Source organism: Taxus wallichiana var. yunnanensis (assembly GCA_018340775.1). Taxonomy (NCBI): domain Eukaryota; kingdom Viridiplantae; phylum Streptophyta; class Pinopsida; order Cupressales; family Taxaceae; genus Taxus; species Taxus wallichiana. Next base: position 498,503,557 of record CM031242.1, on the reverse strand, counting down.
ATTGTGCCTGAGCACTGCATTTTTGTTAGCACAGAACTGATCTGGGATCTGGAAATCTTGTCCAAAACTAAGATAGTTTTTCATGGAAAGTTTTGTTTTGAGGCCAACATATTCACAACCAACACGCTCGTTGTGAAATGGACCTAATTTAACTGCATGCAATCAGGTCACATTTTGTTTTAGTAATCACTCACCTTAATAAGCTCCTAGGAAGCTAAGGCTTATTGGCTAAGTTTCCAAATATATCTATTTGTTTATTACCTGTCCATTACTAATACTACATCATGTTTACAATGCAAACGTCATAAAACCTGGCATGTATTACTCTTATTTTCTATTTTTAGAATAGAATAGAAAACTTTTATTTATGTCCATTGGAAACCCTGAGGGATTTATGGGAAAAAGTGCAATGTTTCAAGTTAACAGAATTACCCAAAGGTTTTTGCAGCTTAGCTGCCAGTTTCACCTTATGGTTGTTACTTCATATCAAATACTAGGTAGCTGGTACATGGTATGGTTTGGGTACGGGTAGGGGGGTCCAATATGCTGGTACGGCAATTTTTTTGGGGGGCTGGGTACGGCCATACTAAAAGTATATAAAATATTTAAAAATATAGCCAGATAAGCAATATTAACCATATAATATACATGGAGTAAACAAAATAAGCTACATAACCACAAAATATACTGATAATTCAATGCCAAATGTCATGATATTCATTGATCAAACTTAGAACAAATTGAAGACATTTAAAAAAAAAGTTTAAAAAAACATGTTTTTGTCAAGGACGAACCCTGCTGTACCCAGTACAATCCCGGTGAACCCAAGCACGTACCTGTACCTGGGGCCTTTAGAGGCTTACACGCCTACCTAGATCAAATATATTCTATCAAATCTTGCTTGACTTCTAAGACATCTTTAATATAAATTTGATTTGTATCACTACGCACTTGTCAAAATTTTGTATTGAAAGCACAAAAGGATATGATTAATTTGTTTGCTTCTCATGCTTGCCTACGAAGCTCTTGACCTAAGAGATCTTTCTGCCTGTTAAAATCAGTAAGTGGGCTTATGCCCCTTGAAACTTCTAAGTCATTTTTGGTGGGATCACACTTGGGGGAGGTATCCTTCCAGTGTTTAGCAGCTTGTTCCTTTAAATTTCAGGTCTATGTTGGATTGATGTTTGGTCATCAAATGTTGCTGCAGATAGCTTGCATCCCAGGTTTCTAAAATCGGAGAATTGCACACAATGTGATCATCTGGATTTGTGAATTGTTGAAGGTGCATACGCTAACCTTTTCTATTTTACAAAACAGAAAGGAGAAAAATAGATACCGTAGTTGTATTCTACATGGGCTAGGGTTTACTTTTGTCAATTTATTCTACATTTACTTTCATTGCAAATAGAATTGACAAAAGGTTCTTTGGTTGGGACTTTGAGGCTTTGAAAGAAAGGCTCATTCACCACCAAAACACTCAAAACCGTATCTTCTTGAACCAAACACTACTGTAGCATTTTTTTATTTTTTTGTTAACCCTGAATTATTAAGTTTGATTCAGGTTCGTCATTCACGCAGTTTTGCAAGTTGCCACGTCAATGAAGGTCTTTCTTGCTTGGTTTTCAACCCAGCTTCTGTAGCATTAGAGTTTGTTTAGATATTTACATTTACAGTTCCAAGCTTACTCTAACACAAAGTGTCCAACAGACTTGATTCACAAGTACAATCAGGTTGATAGGCAAGACTCTGAGTTTTTGGCTAGTATGACAAGTATTTGTATTAGACTCTCCAACATTGACACAATGATATTTTGGAATAGCGATGTTTTGTTTGTTGTGTTTTCACATGGTTATTTTCCACTGTCTAAGCCCAAAGAGGTCAGATGAGTCCAGTCTCAACACTAAGGATGCAACAACAAGAACTTCAAGTTTCTTCATTATCAACTGGAAATTTTAGATTCCTGCCTACTATGTAACAGATAAATAAGCTAGAAATATTTCAGCCATATAAATAATTCAGTAATACAAGATCACAATTGCTAACATTTTAAACAAGATAGAATCTCTCAAAGATCTAGTTTACGAAGGTTATTAACAAGCATATTTATAATTTCTTGTGATGCATTACTTATAAGGGAAATGCTTCTCCATACTACAATTTTGCAGAGGAAAAGTTACCGAGTAATATGGGTTCAGTTCAACATTGTTTAAAAATTATTAAAACTAAAAGTATTAATATTGTAGATTATCAAAAGAAACATTAGAAAATGTCCCTAGAAATACCATAGGGTTGCCAAAGAGTGAACTGGCAAGATGCAAAAATACAAGACCCAAGCAACATGTAATGACATGAGATGCAAGGGCTTTGTGTCGTTTCTAGAAACATATATTCATGTTCAAGTTTTAAACCCTAAAGCTCCACTGAAAACTGACGAGACCTATATGCAAATGAAGTCTATTGATCAGGTCACATTAATGACTTAGGGTAAGCATCCATCCAGCTGTGGTCTACTGGTTAGAAGGGGTACTTATTACAGAGATGACTCGGGTTCAAATCTCGACAGGCACAAAGCCCTCCACATTGAATTGGTAAAGGAATCTAGTGTTAAAATTAAAGATGCACAACATGATTGATTCATTGGCTCAGCAATGTGTAGGACTACAATGCAATATGTTTACATGTATGTAGAGTCGTATTTCAAAAATCATATTTTTAGGATCAAGATTCAGAATATCAACAAAAAAGCCACATTATAGATAAGTGAAATATGGACAAGCGTACAAATAACATGCTCTAGGAGAAGGGTAAATCATACAAACAAAGCAATTTCATAGACGCTTCAATGATTGTTAGTGTTGTTGACATCAAGACCAATGCAATAGTGACATTAGTAGGATTGATAAGAATTGGTAATATGTAGATTAACAAGATATTGTGTTAACACCCTAAGCTTTTGATTAAATCAATCAGATACCACTTAAAGGATGAGAACGCCATAAAAATCCAACTAAGTGGAGTCCTATCAAATGTATTTTTGTAAAGAACATTAACGTAGGATAATGAAGAAATTGAAGGTGGTTTCAAAACTTTACAGATAAAGAACACATCATCCCATGGCTCAATGGTGATGATATTGATAGATGATGGAAGATAGAGGCTATCCATTGATTTCTAGTACCACAACAGGATTACCAATGAGAACAGATATCTGCTACTGCTTATTGGCACTTGCTTGATTAGTTACAGGCAGCATGCTACCATAGAAGGAAATTTAGTTGAGGTATTTTCAGATATATATCACAGAACAAGATACTTAGAAGACCACATTCAAGTCTCAAAAGAGATTGCTCAAGTGATAAGCCACGCCCTTTGACCAAATCAATTAACAATGCTAGCATGATGATAAGTACGCCACACGAAGAATATCTTCATCACGTTGAATTGGTGCCACAGATGCTGGATGAGGCACATGTTCAAACAAATTCCGAGCAATGTACTTAACAACAAGATGAAGATGGTTTTTTTGAATACAAAGTGTATAAAAGCAATCTCCAACCAGACCCAAATAAGGTGTGAGCCATCTCAGATACATGGATTTGCAAGTTATCAAATTAAAGGAGAGGACCTCTATAAAAATAAGTCCCTATGTTACAAATTGAATGAGAGGATCCTAATAGTGCTTTTTGAGGGTGAAGCAAATATGTAAAGTCATTTAGTGGGTTCTCTCTTGTACCAGGATTATGGGCGACCGTATCTACTTAGGAAGAAGACAATGGTCTACTCAGACCACGAGCTGCTTTAAAATATGTATATATAGAGTTTTAAGTTGTGAACTCCCGACATTGCAAATGGTTAACCTATTTACACTAGTTCAACCTTGTGGTTAGGCATAAGAAAGGGACATTTTGTCTCTTCTGTTCCAAGTTTGCTCTGCAGTCCAGAATTTACAGTGATACACATAATTCTATATCCACATATTTTGAAACTACACAATAGAGAACATGAGGTATAGATCGTTAAGTATATCTGTGTTAGACCAAAACAAGCAAAATAGTATTTGAAGGGTCTCATACGAAGAGTGGAATATACCAAAATCCCACGGGAGTTTCTCTCCATGATCAAACACAAAACATGACAATTTAGTTCAAAAATTAAGTCTGAACTACCCAATTGTTCCAACATTTTCCCCTGTCAACCTTTAAAGAGGGCACTAGCAACATTTACCCCATGTTGTTAAATACTTACAGTTACAATATAGACTAAATATGAGAAAAATCCAATTGAAGAATGTGCATAATGAGTCCGCTAGAGTTTTACTTCCTACACATGCCTTAGAACCCTACAAATAGGTGTGGATTTGCATAGTGCATCCCCTTCATATGTAGACAAGACTCATCTTCGTAGTGCATCCCCTTCATATGTAGGCAAGTCTCATCCCTATATAATGTTAGTTTCCAACTGCTGTGATTGTCCTATTATTCTTGGATGATGGTTGCCTTTATGACTTAGCCAATGCACCTAATAGTTACTACTTGGCCTAATATTCATCATGGCAAAAGAATTTTGGCTTTTATGCCGATTTAGGCAACATCTTTGATCAGCGTGTGTGTTTCTCATCTCTTATCTAAATTGAAACATCTCTATACCATCAGAGACTCATTGATCTCAATGAGTCCTGATTTTCTAGTGGAGAATGGGTATTCCTATATTGCAACCACAAACATTCCAAATACAAAGATATAACAAATATTTTTAGTAATATGTACTATAGAAACATAAATCCTTAGTACATTGGGCGCCGATCAACAACCCTATCTATAGATGAGCAACCCTTCACCTTTCTCGCCAATTCCATTATGATACTATAATGCACGTTAATTTATTACTCGAATCATGTCATCACCCTTGACTATCCTCATATAAACAATAAGAATGCCAAAAGGATAACCTAATTGCCCTTTCCAAATCAAGGCATGCCCTTCTAGGTTAAAATACAAGTATTATTAGTAACATGGACTATAGAAAATATAGAGCCTTAGTACAATGGATGACAATTAACAACCTTATATGTAGGTGGGCATTCATCTATGTTCCTTAACAATCCCAGTATGGTACTAAGGCTTGTTAATTTATGATTTGAACCACCTCGTCACCCTTGACAATCCTCATATAAAAAATAAGAATTCCAAAAGGCTAACCCAAAGGTGTTTCTAAATTAGAGGGTATATATCATCCTATAAATGCCATACCCAAGTAAAGTGTCACTAACTAACATGAACCCCCTTCAACAATTAAGGATATTAATTGCCATAAAGACCCTTTCTAGTGGTAATTGACCCAAACTCCATTCTCAATCTTAATTGACCCAAAGGCCCTTTCTAGGGCCTGTCTATCTTTTTGGTTCAAATATTCTCAAATCATGTATATTCGATTTCTAAAAGTATGTGAACATTTATAAATATATATAGTTTGATAGGAAAAGCAGACTTTGTTATGACCTAGTGAGGTTTTGGCTTTCAATACTATGTTCCTCTTGAAGATATCTTGTCATAACTAAGTCTTTAACAACTTCTTAATAAATAGTCAAAGCTTGCTTTCCCATTAAACTTCAAAATTAATTTATTAATACCTAGTTGAATTGATGCCACTACAACATTTGGCTCAAATTTTGATGTTCATATTGATGTGCTTTTCAAGATATAGCGGACATATGCTGGAATTTGGGCCCCTTTTGGATGAAAAACTTTTGATTTCTTTTCAACTGAGTTGGACCTCAAAATTTTGACGTGCATAGGTCATATGTCGAAAAAAGCACATTAAATTTCCACATATTGTTTACCTGATTTCTTTTAGTCATTTGGATGTCGATTTTTTATATATTTGGGGGTATATAAAAATGATTGAAGAAATCGCGTCTACAAAAGATGAAGGAGACGATTTGTGAGAGGGAGTGGATTTGGTGAGAATGGAGTCGATTTGGAAGAGGAACCCATATGAGAGTTGTCATTTATACTATCAAAAAAATGATTGAAGAAATCAACATTTGCAAAGATAAGCATTTGGAAGAAGAAAATAGTAAAGGATGTAGCCAATTTGAAAAATGCCAAGCGTTTACACTAACAATTATCACCATGGCGTCACAAGATAGGGCATACCCTCATTTTTGATTCAAATTTGTTTGGTTTTTTTGTTAAAGTTGAGTTGTAGAAGATTTGTTGGGGCACACTTTATGACATATTTTATGGAAGATAAATTTTTGGGCCATGTTTTGAAATAATAATAGTTTTCATCCTTGTTATAGCCATACCTTATCCTATAATCATTGCATTAGTTTTTCAAAAATTTCATGCCCCTTTTCTATTCTGCCATATTTTATAATTGAGATTGTGCATTGGAGGCGTGTCGCATTGCGTTCCCAATGGTCTATAACCATTGCATTAGCTTCTCAAAGCTTTGTCGGGGTACATTTTGAAAATCATGTAAACATTGCATTAGTTTGTCAAACCTTTTGTAGGACATGTTTTGGAAATCATGTAAATATTGCATTAGTTTGTCAAACCTTTTATAGGGCATGTTTTGGAAATCATGTAAACATTACATTATTTTGTCAAACCTTTGTTATGGCTCCTTTTATATACCATGTAATCATTACATTACTTTATCAAAGCTTTGTTAAGGGACATTTGCATATCACGTGACAATTTCATTAAATTTCAAAGCTTTGTACATTTGACATATCTTGCAATCATCTCATTAGTTTGTCAAATTTTTGTTAGGACATGTTTTACATATCATGTAATCATTGCATTACTTTGTTAAAGATTTTTGAGGACATGTTTTGAATAATGTGTAATCATTGCATTAGTTTGACAAAATTATGTTAGTGTAAGTTTTAAATATCCCATAATCACTACATTAGTTTGTCAAAGCTTTGTTAAGTCACATTTTATATATAATGTAATATTTGTATTTTTTTAATAACTTTGTCAAGGGAATGTTTTGCATGTCCTATAATCATTGTCTTACTTTGTCAAACAATTGACATGTCTTATGTATGCAACCACATTTTGTACATGAGATTGCATTAGCATTAGGATCAACTCATTGATTGCATTAAGATCAACTTAGTCATTATATTAGGCTTAACTCAGGTCATTGAGGATCAACTTGCTCATTGCATTAGTATATCAAATAATCATTGCATTATTTAGGGTCAAAGTTACATTAGGAAATATACATTGCATATCCTATAATCATTGCATTAGTTTGTCAAATAGTTGTCGTGCCTTCTCTATGATGTCACATTTTATACGGAGATCACATTAGGGTCAAATCAATCATTGCATTATGATCAACCAAATCATTGCATTTTTTAAGGAATGCTTTGCATAACTTATAGTCATTACATTACTTTGTCAAACAATTGACATACTTTCTTTATCAACCACATTTTACACGAGATTGTATTAGGGTCAAGTCCCTCATTATGATCAACTCTAATGTTGCATTAGGATATCATGTAGTCATTGCATTAGGGTCATCTCATGCATTACATTTGGATATTATGTAATCATTAGATTAGTTAGGGTCAAAGCTTTGTTAGGGGAGGTTTTTCCTATCCTTTAATCATTGCATTTTTGTGAAACAATTGGTGTGCCTTCTCTATGCTACCACATCTTGCACATGAAATTGAATTAGAGTTAACTCACTCATTGCATTAGAGGCAACTTAGTCATTGCGGTAGGGTCAACTTGCTCATTGTATTAGGATAGCCTATAATTTTTAGTATTACATTAATTTGTCAAACAATTCAAAGTTTGCTACATAAGTGTACGTGAACTATTTGAAAATAGTTCTCAAGGAAATGAGCTCACATGGATTATAATGAGTGCATGTTGCAAATGTGGGACGTTACAAATCTGTTTGACAAATTATCTCAAAGAAATTTGGTCATTTGGACTACAATGATTGTAAGATTTGCATAAAATGGATTTTTAAGGATTTTATTTTGCGAAAAGGAAAGGATCTTGGTATCATGGCTTGATATGTTCGTGACTTCGGTACACTCATGCGATCACATTGGTTGTGAGATTGAGGTAATTTATCAATTGTTTGACAAAATTTAGTCGCATGGATTGCATTGACGGGCTTGGAACATTTACTTTTATTTCTTCAATAAACAAGGATTATGGTTAACTCACTCATTGCATTAGGTTATCCTGTAAATATTGCTTTAGTTTCTTAAACAATTCAAGGATGCAAAATGTGGGAGGATACAAAAATTACATAATTTTTTTGAAAATTGTCTCAACAAAACATGGTCATATGGACTGCAATGATTTTAGGACATACACAAAAATGATTTTATAAGAATGCTCTCAAATAGGTGGTTCTCGACTACTGATGATTTTCAAATATTTTCTAAATTGAAATACTAAATACTAGAAATATGAGATTAGAAAATGATTGGATCAAATGAGACTTGAAGTTAGGGAATTACAAACAGCCAAATCTTCAAAAAAATGTTCGAAGTTGTAAAATGTAAACCATCAGGTGCTGAAGATGTCAATAAGTTTTTGAAAGGAAAAGAAGAGAAATATATCAGAAAGGAAGAGCTTTCCCAAAACTACTATAAACTACTTTTAAGGGATAAAAAAATGAAATTGAAACTCTCTAAACTGTGTCAATGACAATCTAGAATGATCAAAACCAAAACTAGCTCCAAAAACTTTTAAGTAAGAGCTCTTGTTGTTTCAACTTTTATAGAAGTGCTTTGGCTGTTGAATTAACATGACTAGTCAAGTATACAATATTTCAAACAAAGGGAAGAAGTGTCAAAAGCATTCCAAACAAACAAAAATGTATGAAAATAGGAGAACAGATGCATGTCCTTGTACTTACTGTATGCCCATCCTTGTGTCATGCTAATTTTAGATGTGAGAGACAAAATGAAGAGAAATTGTAAGGCATATTGAGATATGTGTGTGTTTGTCATTTTATTATGTTGAATAAGTTACAATATGGTTGAGGTAGTTTATAATTGATCATTAGTAAATGAGTAACTAATGTATAGAAAATAGATATTAATATATTTAATACCCCACCTTCATGATTAAATAGGAGACAATAAGAAAATTTCACGAAGACAATAACATCAAAAGTTTAGCCATTAAATTTGTAGACTACTCCAAAGATGTTAATTTGAAATTTGTAGTACTCTTACCTTTTGTTGCTGTCCAATGTATGAGAATTGGTTGAGACACACCAAAACATAAATTTGGTCAGTCATATGGACATAAGATATATCAGGCTGTCCTCTAATTTCTGTAGAATGATTTGTTGATCGGTAATAAATCATCATTAGCCAATAACTTCAACCCACCCTCTAAAACTATAATCTTTGAGAAGTTGATCAAACGTAATATCCCGTGCTCGTGGGGCCTATTGAAGTATATATAAGGATTTAATCTATTTACAAGCTAGACGATCATGATCAAGTACATGAAAACCTCCACGCTAAATGAAGTAAACCTCCTTGTACAAATCTCTAGAGAGAAGCAACATCTTTGTAGTATTCACAATAGGAGCAAAGAACAACTCAATAATTCCTTTTGGTTGTGAAAAAGTTTGTGCAACAAGATGAGCCTTGTACTTGTCCAAAGTACTATCGTCTTTGCTTTTGACTTTTCCACCATTTGCATCCGATGGGTTGTTTATTTGACAATTGAGGGATCATAAAAGGTTAGATACAAGAACATGAGAGCTTTGGACCAAATTTACACAATAAAATTCACGGAATAATGATATTGCATTCAATTCATTCCGGGTGTTTACACAAGATACACCACTCCATTATATAGGCTTTTACATCCCTATAATTTTAGGAAACTACCTCAACTACCCATCCCATAAATATCTAACATATTCCTATATATGTGAGTTGTTTAAACAACCCAACACTCACGTATTAATATCTCACATACAATATAATAATACATGAGCACTAACAAATTAATTCCCAAAATTCCCCCTTAGTGCGAACATGGTAGAAAAGCGTTCACACTCTCAATTGCAATATGCTCACCCTTGTTGCATGCCCATCTTTGTGGCTCATGACCTTGATACAAATGAAAGGAGCAATGCTCAACCTTCTATGGTTTAAAACAGGTTTACCATAAACCTTGACGTGAACAAGAACCCATCGACTATCCACCTCATGGTGGTTTTCTAGATCTACCACAAACCTTTTCAAGATCCATGAATTGTCTTACACTGGTGCTTTTGTTCCCTACAACATTTTTACATCAGGAGGTTACATAGGAATCTGCTCACAAAAACAGAAAAGTATTCACATTACATCCATAAGAACAAATTTTCTTAATTGTAGTCACTAGTGTTGACCATTGCCACTCGATCTTGAACAACATAGGAAACTACCACTACCATTGGAAGTTGCCCTTGACTTTAGCCGTTTTGGTGCAAAATGGAAATGGAACATTGGTGTTATATTCTCCCCATAATGTGAAATTTCCATTTATTCATCAAATCAATAGGAACATTGCAAAATAAAAAAGAAGCTCACTGAATTGAAAGCAAACTCACAATCGACAAACAAACCGCCACAACTTCTATGCGGTCCTATCATTGGTGACGACGAGAGGTCGTTGATCAACCTCCATCCTCTAGTGAATGACACTGCTAACTCGGTAGAATGTGATCATGAAGCTCAAAAGATTTCCACATTATTTATTATCTCTTCCCTCAATGTGAAATTTTTGTTTTCAAGATGTCGGATTATATTGAAAATGCGTCCATGAGGCACTTTTTTTTTTTTTTTTTCGAAACTTTAATAAAACAAATTCTTTGACAACATTTTTGAGACTTCGACTCTTTTGATAGACAATAACGACTTGTTATCTGCAAAATTGTCAAGGGCAATTTGCGAGTAACCATACCCAAAAATTTTGTTTTGGCCCCAAGGAAGTTTGTGACAGTGTTTCGAAAGAAGTCCAAATTTCTCTTCCGAAAATCAAGTTTTAAGGACTTAGCCATTTTTCTTTTTTGAGTAGGCGCTGATAAGTTCGTGGCCGACATTCAAAATGGTGCGCGAAAGGGTGTTGATAATGTGGTGTCGACATGCGATAGGTGCGCCAAAGTCTTTGATAAGTTCATGTCGACATCTTGACAGGTGCGCCAAAGGGCGCTGATAAGTTCATGTCGACATGCTGACAGGTGCGCCAAAGGGCGCAAGGAAGTTCGTGCTGACATGCAAAATGGTGCGCCAAAGGGTGTTGATAATGTGGTGTCGACATGCGATAGGTGCGCCAAAGTGCTTGATAAGTCCTGTCGACATCTTTGAAAGGTGCGCGAAAGGGCGCTGATAAGTTCATGTCGACATGCGGCAGTGCGCCAAAGGGCGCCTGATAAGTTCATGTCGACATGTGACAAAAAGCGCCAAAGTGCGCGAAGGAAGTTCGTGGCTTTGACATGCAAAATGGTGCGCGAAAGGGTGTTGATAATGTGGTGTCGACATGCCGATAGGTGCGCCAAAGTCTTTGATAAGTCCTATCGACATCTTGAAAGGTGCGCCAAAGGGCGCTGATAAGTTCATGTCGACATCTTGATGAGTGCGCCAAAGGGCGCAAGGAAGTTCGTGCTGACATGCAAAAAGGTGCGCCAAAGGGCGCTGATAATGTCATGTCGACATGCTGACAAGTGCGCCAAAGGGCGCAAGGAAGTTCATGCTGACACGATGAAGAGTGCGCCAAAGGGCGCTGATAAGTTCCTGTCGACATGCTGATAAGTGCGCCCATTTCCAAAGGCGCCAGATAATGTGGTGTCGATATCTTTGATATGTGCGCCCATTTCAAAAGGCGATAAGTTCCTCACGACACAATGAAAAGTGCGCCCTTTTGTAAATATCTTTGTAAATAAGTGGTTGGCTCCTTTTTGCCTTCTTTCCTTCTCCTCTCTTCTATAAATATGAGAATACTTGTTGTATTCGGGGAACATTTTTCGTATAGAAATAGAAGTGAGGAGAGAAAGACTTTGAGCTTTCTTATGTGAAAAGAAAAAGAATACAATTATTCGGACTTTGTGCTCAATAGCTTGTGTTATACATTAGATCTTTCTTATGTTAGATCTGTATGTGTTTAATCATTAGATTCATATCTACTTTTCCGTCATTTGTTTATCGGTATTGCTTTGTTTATTTATCGCAAGTAGGTTTGGCTCATTTTTACTACCAAGCCAAAAGCATAGATCTTCTGACCCTTCTGCTTTGGAATTCATTTCTTTTCTTCCTTCGAATCTGATCTTTCTCTTTTCCCTCTTCCATTCCTTTCTTTTCGCAACCTGGAACACTCTACTGGGATGAGATCCCAACCCCCCGAAGGCGTAACTGTGAGACTTGCATAGGTTCTGCTTAGTAGAAGTAGTAATAAACTAGTTTCGCTTTCTTGTCTCAAAGAGGGGCTAAGCCTCGCACACTGCTTTGTTGGCTCGTCTATCCATAGATCTGTCCACGCGACAGATTTTCGGACCAACAGTTTTTGGCGACTCACTGGGAACGGATTTTCTAATGATTTTGCCAATGAAATGCAGATAGATCTGTCAGATCTATGGTGGTGGTATAATATAAAATTAGAAAAATATGAGAAAATCACTGCCTGTTTGCAAATCTACACTTTTTGTTTAAAATCCAAAAATTTGCAAAAGTGTTCAAAATTGAAAATTTTTCTTCTGGGATCCATAGATCGGGCCTAGTTACAGATCTTTAGTTCGCTGAGTTTTTATCAAAATCATTATTTTTCCGTAGATCTGAGTTTTGACTGTTTTCTAAAAAAGTTTGAAATCCTCTGAAAAGTAAAAATCAGATCTGAAAATCAGCTTACTATCTTCCCTGCCATCTTATCCTCGTTATTATTTGTCATTAACCGCAATCGGTTTTTCGAAGAGGATAGTTTTTAAATATTCGTAGAAAGTGCGTCTTTGGTTTTTGTGAAAAACCAGAAAATCAGCAAGTACACCCAAAAACAAAGTTTAAATCTGCGCCTTAATATCGCAGATCTGGAAGGTACACTGGCAAGTGAACCTTTTACGCGCAGCAGGAGAGCCCGTGGAGAAGTTGATCCTACTTTCGATCTGCTTCAAAGGCACAATTTCAGCGTAACACCGGCACGTTTTTCAGCGTTAAGCTCGGCTAGGTGGTCATCCAGGAGTGTCTCACCTCCACGAAGAAAAAGTCTTTTACAAGGAGCATCTACATCCCTTTGTAGTGCTTTGCTGCTCAGTGGAACCACCCTCCCAGTTCGTGTGCTTTTTCCAGCCTTTCAAATGGCAGTACCATGGGGAAATGCTATGGGTCCTCTCGCACTGCCACATCCAGTTCACGCGCTCCCTCATGGGAACCGAAAGAATTTTCCTAAATTTGACGGGAGCGGAAATCAAAGCACGGATTCCCACATATCTGCTTTCATTATGTCATGCAGTATTTTGGACGTGACTCACGAAGATGTGTCGGTTCGCCTTTTTCTGGAAACTCTACAAGGGCCCGCAGCTGAATGGTTTCAGCATTTGCATTTACCGGATCTATCACCAGTTGGGCAACCTTGCGGGAAGCTTTGAAGACAGATATAAGCCTTCAGAAGATGCATTTGCGTTGCTATCACGGATCACCCACCTAAAAAAGGAAGTCAATGAGACCATGCGCGATTTTGTCGCCCGGTTCAATGCATTAATCAACCGTGTCCCCACTGCCATGCTTCCAACACCGGAGAATCAGAAGTGTTTCTTCGTGAACGCCATGAGCTCAAAAGTCAGCTTCTTGCTCCTTCAAGAGCGAGTAGCTACTCTACCTCTCGCTCAGGCTGCTGCCATCCGGATAGAAGACAATTTGATAATATCTGGCGAGTTAAAAAAGGAATCATCCAAGTCCAAATCTTCAGATCCCTCGCCTACTACTTCGTCTGATCCAGCATTCCAAAAGATGGCGAATGATCTGCTCGCATTAAAGAAGCAGCTGGCCCAGGCCTCTCCTAGTTCCTCGTGACGGGATGCCCCAGCGGAGGAATTTTGTTCCTAACAATGCTTCACAAAGGTCGCTTACTTGCGAACCGCTCCACGGTTGGGCGCCAAGCTCCTCCTCGGTCAATGCTTTGGCCGAAATAGAAGAAGAAGAGCAAGATGCTATGAAGAACCTCCGCTCCAAGGCGAAGATGATCAAGATGTCGGTGAACCATTGGCGACTCTACTGTTGGATACATGGAATTTGATGAGGATGAATCGAAGAAGAGAGTACTCAAGGCTATGCAAGCGACAATCCTATTGTTTTTACCCGCCGCATGAGGAAAAGAAGCGTGAAGTTGCTGCCCATACGCAGAAAGAGAAGGCCGTGTCAAACGCGCCTCCAACCATTGTTAAAAGAGGTAATCCTCTTCCCACTCAACTCCCTGTTAAATCTTTTGCAAAGAAGTCTTTTCCACCTATCTCTCCTCCGAGTCAGCCCTCTCATGTTCCTATCAAGATCAGTAACTCTGTTCCACCATCGCGAAGTGAAGGACTCATTCCTTCACCAACGCAACCCTTGGCCGCGTTTGATATTATAGATCATGCAAAAAAGACCAAGATCCAGATGTCTGAAGCTGAGTATCTTCAGTCAAATCCCGAACAGCTTGTGAGATTAACCAAATACATCCAGAGTCAA